>JAYMFT010395388.1:0-19346 GCA_038088735.1 Panulirus argus
GGCAAGGCGCCTGGCTATCTCGGCCCCGCGGAGGTTAAAGGACGCACACACTAGATCTCTAGTGTTTTCCACTGTGTTTCAACCTCATCTCGATGGGGATAGCATGGCTTTAATCAACCGCGGCTCCAATGGTGTGACAAATATGTCGAATGGACAAACGAATGTATATATATCACTGGTCGGAGTCGAACCGTGGGCAGGGCGCCTAGCTATCTCGGCCACGAGGAGGTTAAAACACACACTTGATTTCTAGTGTTTTCCAGTGTGTCCCAACCTCATCTTGGTGGGGCTAGCATGGCTTTAATCAATCGCGGCTACGATGGTGTGACAAATATGTCAAATGGACAGACGAATCTATATATACCACGGATCTGAGTCGAACCCTGGGCAGAGCGCCTGCCTATCTCGCCATCCGGAGGTTAAAAGACACACACACTAGATTTCTAGTGTTTTAAAGTGTGTCCCAACCACATCTCGGTGGGGATAGCATGGCTCTATAAACCGCAGTCTAATTGTGTGACAAATATGTCGAATAGATAGACGAATGTATATATACTACGGGTCGGAGTCGAACCGGGCAAGGTGCCTGGCTATCTCGGCCACGCCAAGGTTGAAAGACACACACTAGATTTCCAGTGTTTTACAGTGTGTCCCAACGTCATCTCGGTGGGGACGGCATGGATTTAATCAACCGCGGATCCGATGGCGTGATATATATGTCGAATGGATAGACGAAGGTATATATACCAGGGGTCGGAGTCGAACCCTGGGCAGGGCGCCTGGCAATCTCAGCCACGCGGAGGTTAAAAGACACACACACGAGATTTCTAGTGTTTTCCAGTGTGTCCCAACCACATCTCGGAGGGGAGAGCATGGCTTTAATCAACCGCGGCTCTAATGATGTGACAATTATGTCGAATAGTTAGACCAATGTGTATATACTACAGGTGGAAGTCGAACCCTGGGCAGGGCACCAGTCTATATCAGCCAAGCAGAGGTTAAAAGACATTTACACTAGAATTCTAGTGTTTTACATTGTGTCCCAAGCTCATCACTGTTGGGATAGCATGGCTTTAATCAACTGCGGCTTAGATGGTGTGAGAAATATGTCAAAAAGGACAGACGAATTTGTATATGCTACGGGTCGGAGTCGAACCCTGGGCAGGGCGCCTGACTAACTCGGCCACGCGGGGGTTAAAAGACACACACAATAGGTTTCTAGTGTTTTCCAGTGTGTCCCAACCTCATCTCGGAGGGGATAACATTTCTTTAATCAACCAGGGATTAGATGGTTTGAGAAATATGTAGGAAGGACAAACGAATGTATATATACCACCGGTCGGAGTCGAACCCTAGGCTGGGAGCCTGGCTATCTAGGCCACGCGGAGGTTAAAAGACACACACACTGGATTTCTAGTGTTTTCCAGTGTGTCCAAACTTCATCTCGGTGGGGATAGCATGGCTTTAAACAACCGCGGATCCAATGGTGTGACAAATATACCGAAAGGACAGAAGAATGTATATATACCACGGATCGGAGTCGAACCTTGGGCAGGGCGCCTAGCTGTCTCGGACACGCGGAGGTTAAAAGACACACACACTAGATTTCTAGTGTTTTAAAGTGTGTCCCAACATCATTTCCGTGAGGATAGCATGGCTTTAATCAACCGCGGCTCTGATGGTGTGACATATATGTCGAATGGACAGACGAATATATATATACCACGGGTCGGAGTCGAACCCTGGGTAGGGTGTCTAGCTAACTCGGCCACGCGGAGGTTAAAAGACACACACACTAGAATTCTAGTGTTTTCCATTGTGTCACAACCTCATCTCCGTGGGTAGAGCATGGCTTTAATCAACCGCGGATCCGATGGTGTGACAAATATACCGAAAGGACAGAAGAATGTATATATACCCCGGATCGGAGTCGAACCCTGGGCAGGGCGCCTGACTATCTCGGTCACGCGGAAGTTAAGAGAAACACACTATATTTCTAATGTTTTCCAATGTGTCCAAACCTCATATCGGTGAGGATAGCATGGTTTTAATCAACCGCGACTCTGATGTGACAAATATGTCGAATGGACAGACGAATGTATATATATCACGGTTCGGAGTCGAACCCTGGGCAGGGCGCCTGTCTTATCGGCCACGCGGATGTTAAAAGACACACAAACTAGATTTCTAGTGTTTTGCAGTGTGTCCCAACCTCATCTCGGTTGAGAGAGCATGGCTTTAATCAACGGCGGCTCCGATGGTGTGGCAAATATGTCGATAGGACAGGCGAAGTATATATACCAAGGGTCGGAGTCGAACACTGGGCAGGGCGCCTGGCGTTCTCGACCACGGGAAGGTTAAAAAAACACACACACTAGATTTCTAGTGTTTTCCATCGTGTCCCAACCTCATATCGGTGGGGACAGCATGGCTTTAATCAACCGTGGCTCCGATCGTGTGACAAATATGTCGAATGGACAGGCGAATGCATGTATACCACGGGTCGGAGTCGAACTCTGGGCAGGGTGCCTGACTATATCAGGCACGCGGAGGTTAAAAGACACACACCCTAGATTTCTAGTGTTTTCCAGTGTGTCCCAACCACATCTCGGAGGGGAGAGCATGGCTTTAAACAACCGCGGCTCTAATGATGTGACAGTTATGTCGAATGGATAGACGAAGGTATATATACCAGGGGTCGAAGTCGAACTCTGGTCGGGGCGCCAGTCTATCTCGGCCACGCGGAGGTTAAAAGACACACACACTAGATTTCTAGTGTTTTAAAGTGTGTCCCAACATCATTTCCGTGGGAATAGCATGGCTTTAATCAACCGCGGCTCTGATGGTGTGAAATATATGTCGAATGGATAGACGAATATATATATACCACGGGTCGGAGTCGAACCCTGGGTAGGGTGTGTGGCTAACTCAGCCACGCGGAGGTTAAAAGACACACACACTAGAATTCTAGTGTTTTCCAGTGTGTCACAACCTCATCTCCGTGGGTAGAGCATGGCTTTAATCAACCGCGGATCCGATGGTGTGACAAATATACCGAAAGGACAGAAGAATGTATATATACCCCGGATCGGAGTCGAACCCTGGGCAGGGCGCCTGACTATCTCGGTCACGCGGAAGTTAAGAGAAACACACTATATTTCTAATGTTTTCCAATGTGTCCAAACCTCATATCGGTGAGGATAGCATGGTTTTAATCAACCGCGACTCTGATGTGACAAATATGTCGAATGGACAGACGAATGTATATATATCACGGTTCGGAGTCGAACCCTGGGCAGGGCGCCTGTCTTATCGGCCACGCGGATGTTAAAAGACACACAAACTAGATTTCTAGTGTTTTCCAGTTTGTCCCAACCTCATCTCGGTTAAGAGAGCATGGCTTTAATCAACGGCGGCTCCGATGGTGTGGCAAATATGTCGAAAGGACAGACGAATGTATATATACCAAGGGTCGAAGTGGGACCCTGGGCAGGGCGCCAGTCTATCTCGGCCACGCGGAGGTTAAAAGACACTCACACTAGATTTCTAGTGTTTTACAGTGTGTCCCAACCTCATCACGGTGGGGATAGCACGGCTTTAATCAACGGCGGCTTAGATGGTGTGAGAAATATGTCGATAGGACAGACGAATTTATATATGCCAAGGGTCGGGGTCGAACCCTGGGCAAGGCGCCTAGCTATCTCGGCCACGCGAAGCTTAAAAGACACACACTCTAGATTACAAATGTTTTCCAGAGTGTCACAACCTCATCTCGGTGGGAACAGCATGCCTTTAATCACCGTGGCTTGAATGGTGTGACAAAGATGTCGAATGGACAGACGAATATATATATACCACGGGTCGGAGTCGAACCCTGGGCAGGGCGTCGAGCTAACTCGGCCACGCGGAGGTTAAAAGACACACACACTAGAATTCTAGTGTTTTCCATTGTGTCCAAACCTCATCTCGGTGATGATAGCATGGCTTTAATGAACCGCGGCTCCTATGGTGTGGTAAATATGTCGAATGGACAGACGAATGTATAATTCCACGAGTTGGAGTCGATCCCTGGGCAGGGCTCCTGGCTATCTCGGCCACGCGGAGGGTAAAAGACACACAAACTAGATTTCTAGTGTTTTCTAGTGTGCCCGAACCACATCTCGGTGGGGATTGCATGGCTTTGATTAAGCAACCGCGACTCAGATGGTCTGACAATTATGTCCAATGGACAGACGAATGTATATATACCACGGGTCGGATTCGAACCCTGGGCAGGGCGCCTGGCTATCTCGGCCATTCGGAGAATAAAAGACACACAAACTAGATTTTTAGTGTTTTCCATTGTGTCCGAACCTCATCTCGGTGGGGATGGCATGGCTTTAATCAGTCTCGGCTCTGATGGTGTGACAAATATATTGAATAGACAGACGAATATATATATACCACCGGTCGAAGTCAAACCCTGGGTAGGGCGCCTGGCTATCTCAGCCACGCGGAGGTTAAAAGACAGACACACTAGATTTCTTGTGTTTTACAGTGTGTCGCAACCTCATCTCGTTGGGGATGGCATGGCTTTAATCAACCGCGTCTCCGATGGTGTGACAAATATGTCGAATTGACAGAGGAAGGTATATTTACCACGGGTCGGAGTTGAACACTGGGCAGGGCGCCTGGCTATCTCGGCCACGCGGAGGTTAAAAGACACACACACTAGATTTCTAGTGTTTTCCAGTCTTTGCCAACCACATCTCGGTGGGGATAGCATAGCTGTAATCAATCGCGACTTCGATGGTGTGACAAATATGTCGAATGGATAGACAAATCTATATATACCACGGGTCTGAGTCGAACCCTGGACAGGGCGCCTACATATATCAGCCATGCGGAGGTGAAAAAATACACACACTAGATTTCTAGTGTTTGCCAGTGTGTCCCAAACTCCTCTCGGTGGGGATAGCATGGCTTTAATGAACCGCATCTCCGATAGTGTGACAAATATGTCGAAAGGACAGACGAATGTATATATACCACGGATCGGAGTCGAACCCTGTGCAGGGCGCCTGCCTAACTCGGCCACGCGGAGGTTAAAAGACACACACACTAGAATTCTAGATTTTTCCACTGTGTCCCAACCACATCAAGGTGGGGATGACATGGATTTAATCAAACGCACTCTAATGGTGTAACAAATATATCGAATGGATAGACGAATGTATAAATACCACGGTTCGGAGTCGAACCCTAGGCAAGGCGCCTGGATATCTCGGCCACGCCAAGGTTGAAAGACACATACACTAGATTTCCAGTGTTTTACAGTGTGTCCCAACTTCATCTCGGTGGGGATAGCATGGATTTAATCAATCGCGGATCCGATGGTGTAATATATATGTCGAATGGATAGACGAATGTATATATATCACGGGTCGGAGTCGAACCCTGGGCAGGGCACCTGACTATCTCGGCCACGCGGAAATTAAAAGACTAACAACCTAGATTTCTACTGTTTTTCAGTGTGTCCCAACCTAATCTCGGTGGGGATAGCATGACTTTAATGAACCGCGTCTTAGAGGGTGGGAGAAAAATGTCGAAAGGACAGACGAATGTATATATACCACGGGTTGAAGTCGAACCCTAGGCAGGGTGCCTGTGTATCTCGGCCGCGAGGAGGTTAAAAGACACACACACTAGATTTCTAGTGTTTTACAGTGTGTCCCAACCTAATCTCGGTGGGGATAGCATGGCTTTAATCAACTGCGGCTTAGATGGTGTGAGATATATGTCGAAAGGACAGAAGAATGTATATATACCAAGGGTCGGAGTCAAACCCTAGGCAGGGAGCCTGGCTTTCTCGGCCACGGGAGGTTAAAAGACACACACTAGATTTCTAGTGTTTTCCAGTGTGCCCCAACCTCATATCGGTGGGGATAGCATGGCTTTAATTAACCGCGGCTCCGATGGTGAGAAAATATGTCGAATGGACAGGCGAATGGATACATACCACGGGGCGGAGTCGAACTCTGGTCAGGGCGCCTGACAATCTCAGCCACGCGGAGGTTAAAAGACACACACACTAGATTTTTAGTGTTTTCCAATGTGTCCCAACCTCATTTCGGTGGGGATAGCATGGCTTTAATCAACAGCGGCTTAGATGGTGTGAGAAATATTTCGAAAGCAAAGACGAATGTATATATACCACGGGTTGGAGTCGAACCCTGGGCAGGGCGCCAGGCTATCTCAGCCACGCGGAGGTTAAAAGACACACACAATCGATATCTAGTGTTTTACAGTGTGTCCCAACCTCATCTCGGTGGGGATAGCATGGCTTTAACCGCGGCTCCGATGGTGTGACAAATATGTCGAATGGACATAAGAATGTATATATATCGCGGGTCGGAGTCGAGCCCTGGGCAGGGCGCCTGACTATCTCGGCCATGCGAAAGTTAAAAGACATACACAGAAGATTTCTAGTGTTTTTCAGTGTGTCGCAACCTCATATCGGTGTAGATAGCATAGCTTTAATGAACCGCAGCTCCGACGGTGTGACGAATATGTCGAATGGACAGACGAATATATATATATTACGGGTCGGAGTCGAACCTTGAGCAGGGCGCCTGATTATCTTGGCCAAGAAGAATTTAAAAGACACACACACTACATTTATAGTGTTTTCCAGTGTGTCCCAACCTCATCTCGGTGGGGATAGGATGACTTTAATCAACCGCAGCTTAGATGGTGTGAGAAATATTTCAAAAAGACAGGCGAATGTATATATACCACGGTTCGGAGTCGAACCCTGGGCAGGTCGCCTAGCTATCTCGGCCATGAGGAAGTTAAAAGACACACACACTAGATTTCCTTTTTTTTTTTGTTTTCCAGTGTGTCCCAACCTCATCTCGGTGGCGATAGCATGAGTTTAATCAACTGCGCCTTAGAAGGTGTGAGAAATTTTTCGAAAGAACAAACGAATGTATATATTACACGGGTCGGAGTCAAACCCTAGGCAGGGCGCCTGGCTATCTCGGCCACGCGGAGGTTAAAAGACACAAATACTAGATTTCTAGTGTTTTCCAGTGTGTCGCAACCTCATCTCGGTGGGGATAGCATGGCTTTAATCAACCACGGCTGTAATGTTGTGCCAAATATGTCGATTGGATAGACGAATGTATATATACCACGAGTCGGAGTCGACCCCTAAGAAGGGCGATTGGCTATCTCGGCTATGAGGAGGTTAAAAGACACACATACTAGATTTCTAACGTTTTAGCATGTGTCCCAACCTTATCTCGGTAGGAAGAGCATGGCTTTAATCAACCACGGCTCCGATGGCATGAAAAATATGCTGAATGGACAGACGAATGTATATATACCACGGGTACGAGTCGAGCCCTGGGCAGGGGGCCTGGCTTTTTCGGCCATGCGGAAGTTCAAACACACACTAGATTTCTAGTGTTTTCCAGTGTGTCCCAACCACATCTCGGTGGAGATAGCATGACTTTAATGAACCGCGCCTTAGATGGTGGGAGAAATATGTCGATGGGACAGACTAATGTATATATACCACGGGTCGGAGTCAAACCCTGGGCAGGGCGCCTGGCTATCTCTGCCACGCAGAGGTTAAAAGACACACACACTAGATTTCTAGTGTTTTCCAGTGTGTCCCAACCTCATTTCGGTGGGGATAGCATGGCTTTAATCAACCGCGGCTTAGATGGTGTGAAGTCGAACCCTGGGAAGAGCGCCTGGCTATCTCGTTCACGCGGAGGTTAAAAGACAAACAGGCAAGATTTTTTGTGTTTTCCAGTGTTTCCCAACCTCATATCGGTGGGGGGAGCATGGCTTTAATCAACCGTGGCTCCGATGGTGTGAAAAATATGTCGAATTCACAGACGAAGGTATATATACCATGGATTGGAGTCGACCCCTGGGCATGGCGCCTGGCTATACCGGCCACGCGAAGGTTAAAAGGCACACACACTAGATTTCTAGTGTCTTACAGTGTGTCCCAACCACATCTCGGAGGGGAGAGCATAGCTTTAATCAACCGCGGCTTATATGGTGTGAGAAATATGTCGAAAGGACAGATGAATGTATATATACAAAGGATCGGAGTCGAACCCTGGGCAGGGCGCCTGGCTATCTCGTCAACGCGGAGTTTAAAGACACACACATTAGACTTCTAGTGTTTTCCAGTGTGTCCCAACCACATCTCGGTGGGGATAGCATAGCCTTAATCAACTGCGGCTCCAAAGGTGTGACAAATATGTCGAACGGACAGAAGAATGTATATATACCACGGTTCGGATTTGAACCCTGGGCAGGGCGCCTGGCTATTTCAGCCACGCGGAAGTTAAATGACATACTCACTAGATTCTAGTGTTTCCCAGTTTGTCCCAACCTTATATGGTGTGAGAAATATGTCGAAAGTACAGATGAATGTATATATACAACGGATCGAAGTCGAACCCTGGGCAGGTTGTATAGCTATCTCGGCAACTCTAAGGTTAAAAGACACACACTAGATTTCTAGTGTTTTCCAGTGTGTCCCAACATCATTTCGGTGGGGATAGCATGGCTTTAATGAACCGAGGTTTAGATGGTATGAGTAATATTTCGAAAGCAAAGACGAATGTATATATACCACGGGTTGTAGTCAAGCCCTGGGCAATTACGGCGAATGGACAGACGAATGTATATATATCACGATTCAGAGTCGAACCCTGGGCTCGGTGCCTGTCTATCTCGGCTACGCGGAGGTTAAAAGACACACACATTAGATTTCTAGCGTTTTAGCGAGTGTCATAACCTCATCTCGGTAGTTATAGCATGGCTTTAATCAACTGCGGCTCCGATGGTAAGACAAATATGTCGAATGGACAGACGAATGTATATATACCACAGGTGGGAGTCCAACCCTGAGAAGGGCGCCTGGCTCTCACGGCCACGTTGTTAAGACACACACACTAGATTTCTAGTAGTTTCCAGTGTGTCCCAACCTCATCTCAGTGGGGATGGCATGGCTTTAATCAACCGCGGCTCCAATGGTCTGACAAATATGTCGAATGGAGAGACGAATGTATATATATCACGGATCCTAGTCAAACCCTGGGCAGGGCGCCTAGCTATCTCGGCCACGCGGAGGTTAAAAGACATACACACAAGATTTCTAGTGTTTTACAGTGTGTCCCATCCTCATCTCGGTGGGGATAGCATGGCTTTAATCAACCGCGGCTCTGATAGTGTGACAAATATATCGAATGGACAGACGAATATATATATATACCACCGGTCGAAGTCGAACCCTGGGAAGAGCGCCTGGCTATCTCGGTCACGCGTAGATTAAAAGAGACACACGCTAGATTTTTTGTGTTTTCCAGTGTTTTCCAACCTTATATCGGTGGGGATAACATGGATTTAATCAACCGCGGACCCGATGATTTGAAAATTATGTCGAATGGACAGACGAAGGTATATATACCACGGGTCGGAGTCGAACCCTGGGCAGGGCACCTGGCTATCTCGTCAACGCGGAGTTTAAAGACACACACAATAGATTTCTAGTGCTTTCCAGTGTGTCACAACCACATCTCGGTAGGGATAGCATGGCTTTAATCAACTGCTTCTCCGAAGGTGTGTCAAGTATTTCGAATGGACAGAAGAATGTATATATACCTCGGCTCGAAGTTGAACCCTGGGCAGAGCGCCTGGATTTCTCGGCCACATGGAGGTTAAAAGACACACACAATATATTTCTAATGTTTTACAGTGTGTCCCAACCTCATCTCGGTGGGAATAGCATGGCTCTAATCAACCGCGGATCCGATGATGTGACAAATATGTCGAATGGACAGACGAATGTATATATACCACGGGTCGGAGTAAAGCCCTGGGCAGGGTGCCCAGATATCTCGGCCACTAGAAGATTAAAACGCACACACTAGATTTCTAGTGTTTGCCAGTGTGTCCCAAGCTCATCTCGATGGGGATAGCATGGCTTTAATCAACCACGGCTCCGATAGTATGACAAATATGTCGAATGGACAGACGAATGCATATATAGCACGGGTCGGAGTCGAGCCCGGGGCAGGGCGCCTGGCTTTCTCAGCTATGCGGAAGATTAAAAGACGCACACACTAGATTTCTATTGTTTTCCAGTGTGTCCCAACCTCATCTCGGTGGGGATAGCATGACTTTAATGAACCGCGGCTCTGATGGTGTGACAAATATGTCGATTGGACAGACGAATATATATATACCACCGGTCGGAGTCGAACCCTGGGCAGGGCGCCTGGCTATCTCGGCCACGCGGTTAAGATACACACATACTAGATTTCTAGTGTTTTACAGTTTGTCCCAATCTCATATCGGTTGGGACAGCATGGCTTTAATCAACCGCGGCTCCGATGGTGTGAGAAATATGTCGAATGGACAGACGAATGTATATATACCACGGGTCGGAGTCGAACCATGGGCAGGGCGCCTGGTTATCTTGCCACTCGAAGGTTAAAAGACACACACACTAGATTTCTAGTGTTTTCCCGTGTGTCCGAACCTCATTTGGTGGGTATAGCATAGCTTTAATCAACCGCGCCTCCGATGGTGTGCCAAATATCTCGAATGGACAGACGAATGTATATATACCACGGATCGGAGTCGAACCCTGGGAAGGGCGCCTGGATCTCTCGCCATTCGGAGGTATAAAGACACACACTAGATTTCTAGTCTTTTCACGTGTGTCCCGACTTCATCTCGGTGGGAATAGCATAGGTTTAATCAACCGCGGCTCCGATGGTGTGACAAATATGTTGAATGGACAGAAAAATGTATATATACCACTTTTGGGAATCAAACCCTGGGCAGGGTGCCTGGCTATCTCGCCACTCGGAAGTGAAAAGACACACACACTAGATTTCTAGTGTTTTCCCGTGTGTCCCAACCTCATCTCGTGGGTATAGCATGGCTTTCATGAACAGACGAATGTATATATATACCATGTGTCGGATTCGAACCCTGGGCAGGGCGCCTGGCTTCCTCGCCACTCGGAGGTTAAAAGACACACAAACTAGATTTCTAGTTTTATATCGTGTCTTCCAGCCTTATCTCGGTGAGTATAGCATGGCTTTAATCAACCGCGGCTCCGATGTGTGACAAATATGTCGATGAGACAGACGAATAGATATATATGGAGGGTCGGAGTCGAGCCCTGGGCAGGGCGCCTGCCTATCCCGCCACTGGGAGGTTAAAAGACACACACACTAGATTTCTAATGTTTTTTCGTGTGTCCCAACCTCATCTCAGTGGGTACAGCATGGCATTAACCAACCGTGACTCCGATGGTGTGATAAATATGTGGAATTGCCAGACGAATGTATATATACCACGGGTCGGAGTCGAACTCTAGGCAAGGCGAATGGCTATCTCGCCACTCGGAGATTAAGAGATATTCACACTAGATTTCTAGTGTTTTCCCGTCGGTCGCAACCTGATTTTGGTGGGAATAACATAGCTTTAATCAACCGCGGCTCCGATGGTGTGACAAATATGTGGAATGGACAGACGAATGTATATATACCACTTGTCGGAGTCTAACCCTGGGCAGGGCACCTGGCTCTCACGACACTCGGAGGTTAAAAGACACACACACTAGATTTCTAGTGTTTTCCCGTGCGTCCCAACCTCATCTCGGTGGGTATAGCATGACTTTAATCAACCGCGGCTCCGATGGTGTGACAAAAATGTCGAATGGACAGACCAATGTATATATACCACGGGTCGGATTCGAACCCTGGGAATGGCACCTGGCTATCTCGCCACTCGGAGGTGAAAAGAGAAACACAGTAGATTAGTAATGTTTTCCCGTGTGTCCCAACCTCATCTCGGTGGTTATAGAATGGCTTTAATCAACCGCGGCTCCCATGTTGTGAAAAATACGTCGAATTGGCAGACGAATGTATATATACCACGAGTCGGAGTCGAACCCTGAGCAGACAGCCTGGCTATCTCGCAACTCGAAGGTTAAAAGACATACACACTAGATTTTTTGTGTTTTCCCGTGTGTCCCAACCTCATCTCTGTGGGTATAGCATGGCTTAAATCAACCGTGGCTCCAATATTGTGAAAAATATGTCGAATGGACAGACGAATGTATATATACGACGGGTCGGACTCGAACCTTGGGCAGGGCGCCTGACTATCTCGCCACTCGGAGGCTAAAAGACACATACTAGATTTCTAATGTTTTTCCCCTGTGTCCAAACCTCATCTCGGTGGGAATAGCATGTCTTTAATCAACCGCGGCTCCGATGGTGTGACAAATAATTCGAATGGACACACAAATGTATATATACCAAGGTCGGAGTCGAACCCTGGGCAGAGCGCCTGGCTATCTCGTCACTCAGAGGTTAAAAGATACACACACTAGATTTCTAGTGTTTTCCCGTGTGTCCCAACCTCATCTCGGTGGGAATAGCATAGCTTTAATCAACCGCTTCTCCGATGGTTTGACAAATATGCCGAATGGACAGACGAATGTATATGTACCACCGGTCGGAGTCGAACCCTGGGATAGGCGTCTGGCTGTCTGGCCATTCGGAGGTTAAAAGACACACACACTAGATTTCTAGTGATTTCCTGTGTGTCACAACCTCATCTCGGTGGGTATAGCATGGCTTTAATCAATCGCGGCTCTGATGGTTTGACAAATATATCAAATGGACAGACGAATGTCTATATACCACTGGTCAGGGTCGAAGCATGGCTTTAATCAACCGCGGCTCAGATGATGCGACAAATCATTCGAATGGACACACAAATGTATATATACCAAGGGTCGGAGTCGATCCCTGGGCAGGGCGCCTGGCATTCTCGCCACTCGGAGGTTAAAAGACACACACACTAGATTTCTAGTGTTTTCCCGTGTGTCCCAACCTCATCAAGGTGGGTATAGCATTGCTTTAATCAACCGCGGGTCCGATGGTGTGATAAATATGTCGAATGGATAGAGGAATGTATATTTACCTTGGGTTGGAGTCAAACCCTGGGCATGTCGCCTGGCTATCTCGCCATTCTGAGGCTAAAAGAGACACTCACTAGATTTCTAGTGTTTTCCCGTGTGTCTCAACCTCATCTCGGTGGGTATAGCATGGCTTTAATGAAGCGTAGCTCCGATGGTGTGAAAAATGTGTCGAATGGACACACGAATGTATATATACCAAGGGTCGGAGTCGAGCCCTGGGCAGGGTGCCTGGCTATCTCGCCACTCGGATGTTAAAAGACACACACACTAGATTTTCAGTTTTTCCCTTGTGTCCCAATCTAATATCGGTGAGTATATCATAGCTTTAATCAACCGTGACTCCGATGGTGTGACGAATATGTCGAATGGACAGACGAATGTATATATACCACGGATCGGAGTCGAACCCTGGGATGGGCGTCTGCCTATATCGCCACTCGGAGGTGAAAAGACACACACACTAGATTTCTAGTGTTTTCCCGTGTGTCCCAACCTCATCTCGGTAGTAATAGCATAGCTTTAATCAACCACGGCTCCAATGGTGTGACAAATATGCTGAATGAACAGACGAATGTACATATATACCACTTGTCGGAATCGAACCCTGGGCAGGGCGCCTGGTTATCTCGCCACTCGGAGGTTAAAAGACACACACACTAGATTTTTTGTGTTTTCCCGGGTGTCCGAACATCATCTCGGTGGGTATAGCATGGCTTTAATCAACTGCGGCTCTGATGGTGTGACATATATGTCGAATGGACACACGAATGTTTATATACCACGGGTAGGAGTCGAAGCCTAGGCAGGGCGCCTGGCTACCTCGCAACTCGGAGGTTAAAAGACAAACACACTAGATTTCTAGTGTTTTCCCGTGTGTCCCAACCTCATCTCGGTGGGAAAAGCATATCTTTAATCAACCGCTTCTCCGATGGTGTGACAAATATGTCGAATGGACAGACAATTGTATATATACCACGGGTCGGACTCGAGGCCTAGGCACCTGGCTATCTCGCCACTCGGAGGTGTAAAGACAAACACACTAGATTAATAATGTTTTCCCGTGTGTCCCAACCTCATATCGGTAAGTATAGCATGGCTTTAATCAACCGCTCCTCCGATGGTGTGACAAATATGTCGATGAGACAGACGAATATATATATATGACGGGTCGGAGTCGAACCCTGGGCAGGGCGCCTGGCTATCTCGCCACTCGGAGGTTAAAAGACACACACACTAGATTTCTAATGTTTTATCGTGTGTCCCAACCTCATCTCGGTGGGTATAGCATGGCATTAATCAACCGCGACTCCGATGGTGTGATAAATATGTCGAAATGCCAGACGAATGTATATATACCACGGGTCGGAGTCGATCTCTGGGCAAGGCGCCTGGCTATCTAGCCACTCGGAGGTTAAAAGATATAAACACTAGATTTCTAGTGTTTTCCCATGTGTTCCAAACTCATTTTCGTAGGAACAGCATGGCTTCAATCAACCGCGGCTCCGATGGTGTGACAAATATGTCGAATGGACAGACCAATGTATATATATCATTGGTCGGATTCGAACCCTGGGCATGGCACCTGGCTATCTCGCCACTCGCAGGTGTAAAGACAAACACACTAGATTAGTAATGTTTTCCCGTGTGTCTCAACCTCATGTCTATGGGTATAGCATGGTTTAAATCAACCGTGGCTCCGATTGTGTGAAAAATATGTCGAATGGATAGACGAATGTATATATACGACGGGTCGGAGTCGAACCCTGGGCAGGGAGCCTGACTATCTCGCCACTCGAAGGTGAAAAGACACACACACTAGATGTCTAATGTTTTTCCCCTGTGTCCCAACCTCATCTCGGATGGTATAGCATGGCTTTAATCAACCGCGGCTCCGATTGTGTGACAAATGATTCGAATGGACACAGAAATGTATATATACCACGGGTCGGAGTCGAACCCTCGGCAGGGCGCCTGGCTATCTCGCCACTCGGAGGTTAAAAGACAGACACACTAGATTTCTAGTGTTTTCCCGTGTGTCGCAACCTCATCTCGGTGGGTTTAGCATGGTTTTGATCAACCGCGAGTCTGATTGTGTGACAATTATGTCGAATGAGCAGACGAATGTATATATGCCACGGGTCGGAGTCGAACCCTGAGAAAGACGCCTGGCTATCTCGTCATTCGGAGGTGAAAAGACACACACGCTAGATTTCTAGTGTTTTCCTGTGTGTCACAACCTCATCTCGGTGGGAATAGCATAGCTTTAATCAACCGCTACTCCGATGGTGTGACAAATATGTCGAATGGACAAAGGGATGTATATATACCACTAGTCGGAGTCGAACCCTGGGCATGGCGCTTGGCTATCTCGCCACTCGGAGGTTAAGAGACACACACACTAGATTTCTAGTGTTTTCCCGTGTGTTCCAACCTCATCTCGGTGGGCATAGCACGACTTTAATCAACCGCAGCTCCGATGGTGTGAGAAATGTGTCGAATGGACAGACGAATGCATATATACCACTGGAAGGAGTCGATCCCTGGGCAGGGCGCCTGGCTATCTTGCCACTCGGAGGTTAAAAGGCACACACACTAGATTTATAGTGTTTTCCCGTGTGTGCAAACCTCATCTCGGTGGGTATAGCATAGCTTTAATCAACCGCGACTCCGATGATGTGAAAAATATGTCAAATGGACAGACGAATGTATATATACCACGGATCGGAATCGAACCCATGGGAAGGGCGGCTGGCTATCTCGCCACTCGGAGGTAAAAAGACACACACACTAGATTTCTAGTGTTTTCACGTGTATCTCGACCTCCTCTCGGTGGGAATAGCATAGGTTTAATCAACCGCGGCTCCGATGGTGTGACAAATATGTTGAATGGACAGGAAAATATATATATACCACTTTTCGGAATCAAACCCTGGGCAGGGCGCCTGGCTATCCCACCACTCGGAGGTTAAACACACACACACTATATTTCTAGTGTTTTCCCGTTTGTCCCAACCTCATCTCGGTGGGTATAGCATGGCTTTAAGCAACCGCGGCTCCGATGGTGTGACAAATATGTCGGAAGAAAAGACGAATGTATATATACCATGGGTCGGAGTCGAACCCCGTGCAGGGCGCTTGGCTACCTCGCCACTCGGAGTTTAAAAGACACACACACTAGATTTCTAGTTTTATCTCGTGTCTCCAAACCTTATCTCGGTGAGTATAGCATGGCTTTAATCAACCGCGGCTTGGATGGTGTGACAAAAATGTCGATGAGACAGACGAACATATATATACGACGGGTCGGAGTCGAGCCCTGGGCAGGGCGCCTGGCTATCTCGCCACTCGGAGGTTAAAAGACACACACACTAGATTTCTAATGTTTTTTCGTGTGTCCCCACCTCATCTCGGTGGGTATAGCATTGCATTAATCACCTGCGACTCCGATGGTGTGACAAATATGTCGAAATGCCAGACGAATGTATATATACCACGGGTCGGATTCGAACTCTGGGCAAGGCGCCTGGCTATCTCGCCACTCGGAGGTTAAAAGTTATACACACTAGAGATCTAGTGTTTTCCCGTGTGTCTCAACCGCATTTTCGTGGGAATAGCATGGCTTTAATCAACCGCGGCTCCGATGGTGTGACAAATATGTCGAATGGACAGACCAATGTATATATACCACTGGTCGGATTCGATCCCTGGGCATATCACCTGGCTATCTCGCCACTCGCAGGTGTAAAGACAAACACACTAGATTAGTAATGTTTTCCCGTGTGTCTCAACCTCATGTCTGTGGGTATAGCATGGTTTAAATCAACCGTGGCTCCGATGGTGTGAAAAATATGTTGAATGGACAGACGAATGTATATATACGACGGGTCAGAGTAGAACCCTGGGCAGGGCGCCTAACGATCTCGCCACTCGAAGGTGAAAAGACACACGCACTAGATGTCTAATGTTTTTCCCCTGTGTCCCAACCTCATCTCGGAGGGTATAACATGACTTTAATCAACCGCGGCTCCGATGGTGTGACAAATAATTCGAATGGACACACAGATGTATATATACCACGGGTCGGAGTCGAACCCTGGACAGGGCGTCTGGCTATCTCGCCACTCGGAGGTTAAAAGACACACACACTAGATTTTTAGTGTTTTTCCGTGTGTCCCAACCTCATCTCGGTGGGTTTACCATGGTTTTGATCAACCGCGAGTCTGACTGTGTGACAATTATGTCGAATGGGCAGACGAATGTATATATGTAACGGGTCGGAGTCGAATCCTGAGAAGGGCGTCTGGGTATCTCGCCACTCGGAGGTGAAAAGACTCGCTAGATTTCTAGTGTTTTCCCGTTTGTCCCAACCTCATCTCGGGGGGAATAGCATAGCTTTAATCAGCCGCGACTCTGATGGTGTGAAAAATATGTCGAATGGACAGACGAATGGATATATACCACGGGTCGGAGTCCAACCCTGGGCAGGGCGCCTTGCTATCTCGCCACTCGGAGGTTAAAAGACAAACACACCAGATTTCTAGTTTTTTCCCGTGTGTCCCAACCTCAACTCGGTGGGTATAGCATGGCTTTAATTAACCGCGGCTTAGATGGTGTGACAAACATGTCGAATTGGCAGACGAATGTATATATATACACGGCTCGGAGTCGAGGCCTGGGCAGGGCGCCTGGCTATCTCGCCATTCGAAGGTTAAAAGACACACACACTAGATTTCTAGTGTTTTACCGTGTGTCCCAACCACATCTCGGTGGGTATAGCACGGCTTTAATCAACCGCTGCTCAGATGGTGTGACAAATATGTCGAATGGACTGTCGAATGTATATATACCACGGGTCGGAGGCGAACCCTGGGAAAGGCGCCTGGCTACCTCGCCACTCCGAGGTTAAAAGACCCACACACTAGATTTCTAGTGTTTTCTCGTGTGTCCCAACCTCATTTCGGTGAGTATAGTATGGATTTATTCACCCGCTTCTCCGATAGTGAGACAAATATGTCGATTGCACAGACGAATTTATATATACCACGGTACGGAATCGAACCCTGGGCAGGGCGCCTGTCTATCTCGCCACTCGGAGTTTGAAAGACACACACTCTAGATTTCTAGTGTTTTTCCGTGTGTCCTAACCTCATATCGGTGGGTATACCATGGCTTTAATCAGCCTCGACTCCGATTGTGTGACAAATATGTCGAATGGACAGACGAATGTATATATATCACGGATCGGAGTCGAACCCTGGGTAGGGCGCCCGGCTATCTCACCATTCGAAGGTGAAAAGACACACATACTACATTTCTAGTGTTTTCCCGTGTGTCCCAACATCATCTCGTTGGGTATAGCAAGACTTTAATCAACCGCGGCTCTGGTGGTGTGAGAAATGTGTCGAATGGACAGACGAATGTATATATACCACGGTAAGGAGTCGAACCCTGGACAGGGCGCCTGGCTATCTCGCCACTCAGAGGGTAAAAGACACACACACTAGACTTTTAATGTTTTCCCGTGTGTCCCAGCCTCATCTCGGTGGGTATATCATGGCTTTAATCAACCGCGGCTCCGATGGTGTGATAACCATGTCGAGTGGACAGAAGAATGTATATATACCACAGGTCGGAGTTGAACCCTGGGCAGGGCGTGTGGCTACCTCGCCAATCGGAGGTTAAGATACACACACACCACATTTCTAGTGTTTTCCAGTTTGTTACGGTTGGTATAGCATTGCTTTAATAAACCGCGACTCCGATGGTGTGACAAATATGTCGAATGGACAGACGAATGTATATATACCACGAAACGGAGTTGAACCCTGCGCAGGGCGCCTGGTTATCTCGCCACTTGGAGGCTAGAAGACACACACAAGATTTCTAATGATTTCCCGTTTGTCCCAACATCATCTTGGTAGGTAAAGCATAGTTTTAATCAACCGTGGCTCCGTTGGTGTGGCAAATATGTCGAATGGACAGACGAATATATATATAACACTTATCGGAGTCGAACGCTGCGCAGGGCGCTTGGCTATCTCGCCACTCGGAGGTTAAAAGACCCACACACTAGATTTCTAGTGTTTTCCCGTATGTCCCAACCTCATCTCGGTGGGTGTAGCTTGGCTTTAATCATCCGCGGCTCCGATGGTGTGACAAATATGTCGAATGGACAGACGAATGTATATATACTAGGGGTCGGTAAGAACCCTGGGCAGGGCGCCTAGCTATCTCGCCACTCGGAGGTTAAAAGACACACACGCTAGATATCTAGTGTTTTCCCGTGTGTCCCAACCTCTTCTCGGTGGGTATAGTATGGCTTTAATCAACTTCG
>JAYMFT010395399.1:0-19345 GCA_038088735.1 Panulirus argus
GAGAGAGAGAGAGAGAGAGAGAGAGAGAGAGAGAGAGAGGAGGGAAAAAAAATTACTTTGCCAAGGTTACTCATGGGATGGAGGGATTCTAAAAATATTCTTGTGGTAGCCGCTACACTGTAGGCCTTGTATAAGGTCTGGTTAGGTCGAATGATGTTCCCCAAGTTCATTACTCAGTACAGGATAAATCTCAGATGTGAAAGTGACTAGAGAAACAAAAAAGTTGGGATAATTAAATATGTTGCTTGAGATTGGCATCTGAGAAAAGATGCAGGTGTAAGCATATGACCAGAATTGGCTTGTATGCAGTGTCGCTTAGTATTGTGGCACTTCTGCTTAAATATAATAATATTAGCCTTTCATATCTTTTCACTATGTCCCACCATAGTAAGACAGTGTCAGGAAAAAATAATAATAATAATTAAAATAATTGTAGAAGAAACAGAGGAGGATGAGTGGTTCCAGATGAAGGAGGGTCAGTGCCAGGATGTGTGATGTCACCATGGGTGTTTAATATGGTTATGGACAGGGTGGTGAGGGATATGAATGCAAGGGTCATGGAAAAAGGAGCATGAACAGGAAATTATTGATGCAAGTTCCTCAATAAGTGTCATGTGATTTTCAAGTGGGTCATATGATTCTTAAAAAAAAAAAAAAAAAAAAAAAAAAAAAAAAAAAAAGGTTTTATTTATAGCAGCACGGAATGTTGGAGGTTAAGAATTCTAAATACCTATCTATCTATACCTCCGACACCCATTCCCTCCCTGAACTCCCATCAAAGGGGTGGCCACAGCAGAAGTCTTTCCACTTATCCCTATCCTTGCATGCCTCCCTCGCATACATCATTCCATGCATTATTCACCTACTTCTCTTCCTTAAGTACTATTCCATTATTTCCACGTCACAAGTGGTTTTCCTCAGACTCTTTAATTTCACATGCTTCACTTCACGTATGAGATATGATTTTAGGTGAGAATGTTTCAATTTGGAAATTCTATAAAAGGAACATAACAAAACAGTGATCATATAACTCTCACCTGTGGATAAGAAGCTGGAGTAATCCATCTCCATTGTGGGGCAACTCCCCACTGTGGTTGCACTGTCTGCTGCAAATTAAAGGGCAACTATAATTCACCAATGGTGCTCATAAAAAAAATTATTATAAAATAAACAACTGGGACTCTCAGATCAGAAATTCACGAATCTTCAAGAGTACCATGGAACGAACTGAAAATTAATCAGAGAAAAATACATGAAAGCCCATTCAAGAAGTTAAAATTACTTATCAATAAACTACCAGAAGAAATATACATGTGAGTAAACAACAGAAACATTTTAAAAGTAGATTTTGACATGGTTGATATTAAACCCACATGAATTCAGATTAAGTAATTATGTAATGCAGAAGGCAGCAAAAAGGAACAGTAATCTATCATGACGTAACCATCATATTATGTAATGCATAAGGCAGCAGAAAGGAACAGTCTTATCTATCATGAGGTAACAATCATTCACTAACCCTGCTATTTTGTCAAAATCTCATCACTAGTACCCTGTCATTCCTTATAATCTTCCCTCACTGTCCACAGGAACTGAATCTTAAACATTTCCACCCAATCTATTCAGCACTTAGGGCCCAAAGCTAAAATACAGGGAGGTACATTACCAGTACTGCCTGCCTGAGCATTGAGAGGGTTATGACATCTGCTTAGTGAGCTAGCACTCTAGTGGTTGTCAAGTTGCACATCTCTGACCTAGGCATCTGTCTTTTCCTTCCGCCTCACTGACATGTGGATTACTGGCATTCTGTCCACAAACATATAATATCTTTCCTTGTCATATGTAACACTTGACAACACTTAATTCGTACCCCTAGATTTTCCTGCGGTGAGCACTATGTGCTAGCCCTGCCTTTTGGCAAAATGGTAGGAGATGATAGAAGTAGTAGGTAGGAACATTGGGTAAAAACAGTAGGAAGACGTAGTAGGTAGGAGTATTAGATAGTAGTCATTAGGAACCTTTGGTAGAAGCCTCAGCAAACACTGCACTAGACTTGCCCTCTGCCATTGGCCTGTTAAAGGTGAGGCACTAAAGGCTAAGAAGCGGCACTGGAGTTCTTTAGTTATGGAGACACTTGCCATGGCCAACCCTTTGAGGGAGTTCCAGCTGGAAACAGCATCAGAGAGAAGCTCAAATCCATTCAACACTGTGGGAACTATCATACCATCAAACATCAATCTTTGCCCTCACAGACAGAGATTTCTTTTTTCACAAACTCCTTTATATTAGAACCTAAGACATTTACCTCCTCTCCCAACCTGTGATTGAATTTAGCTCTTATGGTTCCATCCAATAAAATATCAAATCTGAAGGAAATGACAGGCTTTTGAACATCTGGAGAAAGCAAGAGAAATTTTCAGAGTAAATGATCGAGAGAGAAAGTTATATATTCATTATACTAATAATCAAAGATTTACCCTGTTACAACTTGTTCCAACAGAAACAAAGATAAGTCTTTGGCTACCCCCAGCCAAATTCTTCAAAACATACATCACTAGATGAATAGTCATGCTGACCTGGCCCTTTGCTGCATAACTCAACCATGCCCTCACTATCTCTAACAGGTTCAACATGCAAGATCATAAACTAATTTTGCTATGATTTATGTGACAGTACATACATACACAACGAGTTTCATTTCTTAACAAAATACTTTGATAAACCCCTTAACTAATACTCATGTCAAATTGCACAAGGGATGCGACTCCTCGACATAAAAAGGTGCCTAAAGTTTCATGCCTCATTTTCAAAGACTGCCCACTAGGTCTGGGAGGTTGCTGGTTTTGCATTATGCAATAATTTCTCTCCATGGATAGTCAACCTCTATCCTTGCCAAAAACTGTAAATTCTCATGCATTTCTTTTTTAGAAAGAAATGGAAAGCTTTTAGCTAGATTTAGAGGATCTAGCTGATGGTCTTGAATTACCTGATAATGATTATATGTCTTCAGATCGTGTGGAGAGTGATTTTACAAATGGTCATGCTTCCAGCACTGAAAACTTACCAAAACGATGGAGTAGGTTTTCAAAGCACAAATGAGGGCAATGTTGCCAGCATTCATCAGACCTTGATAACACTGACTGATGTAGCCAGTAATTCTAATTTCAAAAATGTTGAAAATTTTACCGTTTTGAAAAAATTATCAATAAATCACATGGATTTAAAAAGATCTCACTGAACAAAACTATAATAATCAGTGTATATCCTTCAGTGTAGTAAAATAAAGCAATAAAATTTCTAAGTGCGGTGTGCGGACAAATACAAAACTTCATATTATTAAAGTGATAGTGGAAAATATATACCTGAGGTGATTTTCCTGTCAAATATGACAAAATTTGTAATGTTACATACATAGTTTTATAGAACAAAAAACACGAGATTCACGGGGCTGGACAGAAAGCCTATTAGAGGCAGTAAGGTGTTAATAATGTACCTGTATTGAACTGCAAGTCTTCTGAAATCTGGCGCACATTTTTGCATGAACAATATGACAAGATATGTCCCCTTAGGATGTAACCTATTCATCTCCCTGTATCACATGGTAAAATTGTTTTTATGTCAATTTTCACTTTCAAAAGGAATAAAAAGGAATTCAAAAGGCAACAGACCACTGGGTCCCTTTGAGGCTGTTTGTGATAGTGGACACAATCAGCTCACAATAGTTTTATTTGTAAAAGATAAAAGGCATACAGATAATTTATCTTTCCAATGTAAAATAAGGGATATTTAAATTCACAAAGCACTATCACCTATCATGCAACACATTAAAAACTAATAGCTGTCTTCAGCGTATTTCAGAAAAAAAAAAAAAAGCTTAAATGTTAAAAAAAAAAAACTGAAACATACTGTGGGTTGGTACTGGTACTGTTGTGGGTAATACAACGGTTGTGGGTACACAATAGTTGGATACGTTGAAGGCGTTGTAGGTGCTGCTGGAGCTTGGGGGAATGTTGGGTGGTATTCTGCTGGAGCCATAACAGGCACTGTGTTCCCATATGTTGTATATGCTGCCCCATTGCCAAAGAAAACAGTTCCACTTGTCCCTACAACACTACCACTGCTCTCTATCAAGCGTGGAGAGTAAGTCTGGAAAGAAAATCATATTACCAGTCTGAATACAAACATTTGAAATATTGAAATCTTAGATAATGTTTAATCAGTTCTATTGTTCTTTGTATCTTAAAAACTCCATTCATTATTCCACTGGGTAACTGCTAACAGACTCTAGATAACTCTACACGACCTTAACCTGCATTAATCTTATTAGTAAAATATGAATATACAAGCATTTTTCTTTCACAAACTTATCTTTAACTGGAACACCTATAGCCTTAACTCTGTACCTATTCACTTCATTTTCAATGTATCCTTAATCTTTCATTACTGATAGACTTCTTAACCATCCTATCAATTGCCAACCAGGAAATGGAGCCAGGATCTCATAACATGCTGCCTCTACATGGTGGCCGACTTAAAGCTCCTGCATAAACAATTAATCAGTTTGCTGACTGCCACCCCCTACACAGCAATCCATTTCTATTTTCTGTTTTTTACTATCAAAGTTACAAAAATGGGGTAACAGTGTCAAATAGGTAGCAGTTAGTAGATAGCCACCAACCATGGAGGTATAATACTAGAATTATCCACCTTGGATCGGGAGAGTTAGTGACAGGTGTGCAAGTGAGCCAGCACTTCAGTGGTTGTCAAGTTGCACTCCTCTGACCCAGGTAGCTGTCTTTTCTTGCTGACTCACCCACACATGGAATCCTGGCATTCTGTCCATGAACATATGATCTCTCCTTCTCACACATAACACTTGACAATACTTAACACGTACAACTCATTCTTCGTAACTCTAGATTTTCCAGCAGTGAATACTCTTTGCATTTTTTGAGAAACTTGACTCCAACTCCATGGGGCCTATCATGTTCCATAGTACCCACCTCTACTATTAGGTACAGCAATATGCAGGCCTATTTTGGGGCACCCATGGGAAACCAATATGAAAAACATCTCGATTTCATTTTTTTGCCTAATGTTGTGAAAGTCACCCCTTTATTCAAGTTTCTTGCAAACCCTACACAAATTTTTTCCATTCATCATAGCTCTCAGTGCATCTCCAATTCTTCTCCAGTGCAAGACTACTCTCAACTTTAGCTTCCTCACCACCATCCTATTTGAAATATAGTCAACTTTGAATGCTTTCCCACACTCCCACACAGATACATTAACAATAACTGATCTTACCTTCAAATATCCAACATCACTAACTTGTTTTTTGATTGCCGGTGCAATATTCAATTTTCTGTCTTTAAGCATTATGTCATCAGCCTGAAAGAGAAAAACATTTTACAGCCAAGAAAGCATCACAAGAATACCTATTTCTTATCTCTATGTTAGCCTCTGACATTTACAAGTAGCCAAACTTTACATCTAACTGAAGCATGGAAAACAGAGTTAAAAGCTATGAGAAATGTTTGTTACAGCAAAGGCAAGCCATAGACAGACAGTCAAACAGGTAGAAAAGATATAAAAGTACAATACTCTTGCATTTCTCTCATACCTCTTAAGTTTTACCCACATTTGTAGTTTTAAAGCTACAGTTGTGACAGTGTCTAAGTGCAATACTATAAAATGGACAACAAATTATTAAAATATTTGAGACCAACAGCCTAGTTACCTAAGCCCTTTCCACAAGAAGGGTTCAGGCAAATGAAATCAGGTATTCTCTTTATGACAATTTACAAATTTGCCATTACAGTATCTAACACTCTACTTCTGTGTGCAAGGGTAATTGACAATTACTGTATGTGACCTGTGTAGCACAAGCCTACTCTTCATTCCACTTTAAAGTAATTACTAACACTCAAATAAATATTTCAATTCAGTACAAACACAGAAGAAAAATCTATGCACCTAATCATTAACATATATGATAATAGGTTACTTGTACAGTACTTGTAAACTGATTTATTCTATTTCTAATGAACCTTGTGCCTCTCCATGATGCAAGAGTACAGTTTAGGGGAAAAACACACATACTATAAAGATGGAAATGTCATCTCCCACATCTTTAATAAGAGTTCCCAAAAATGACATCCCCTCTCCAGTTATTCTTATCTCGCTATCAGTAGACCTATGTTATATATCATCCACACTCTCCTTCACTCTCATTTAAATGTGTACTTTCCTCACTTTTGAATGTCTATCTATACATCTCGCTAAAGCCTGTTCCCACCTGAAACTCTCTCAATGGGGTGGCCAAAACAAAAGTCTCCAAAGGTAGTGAATGGGTGGTGAAAATCATTGTCAATGGAAACTAAATTTACATTTGTGATGGAACACTGGTGGCAATGAAGCAATGGTGGTGATACAGTTAGAATTGTGATAATATCATTGTCCTTGAATTTCAAAATAACAAGTCAAAGGTAACACACCAGCATTGTGATGGATCAAGGGTAGTGACAAAGCAAAAGCATGTTGGAGCTATGATATGAGCACTAGCGACCTTAAATCTCAAAACAAAAAGTAAGTGGCAACAAAAGTTAGGGCGGTGATGGACTGAAGGTGGTGAAATCATTACTATCTTAAAATTTCAAAATATCATATCAAAATAATCAGTTAATGGAAACCAGAGCAAGAAAAAAATTTCAAGATCATCAGTTGATGGAAACTAAAGCAAGAAAACCAACTATTTAAATGTGACAAAGGATGGTAACATTGTACAATAAAGATGAAAACACCATTTATCCTGATTCCTGTGAAAATAAAACTTAAGAGACATTGTATGTATTCTGGTAGGGTGGTGACGGTGTGTCAAACTTTCAAGGCCATTGGTCAGTGGAAACTACACTAAGACCTGAAAATTTAATTATTCAGAGGTGAAATAATGACAACTGTGCCTTTATACAAAAACAGTTATTATGGTAATGTGAGAATCACCAGAAGTTGGCAACGTCTAACTATACAATGCAATTCAATAACTGAACTAAAGGCCTTTGTAATGCTAAGAGTCCCACCACAATTTATATCCTGGGAAAAAAAAATCATCTTATCAATTTGCAAAAAAAAATTGTATGTCATACTTGCCTTACACATATCATCCACCACTCAAGTTACACCACTTGCGAAAAAAATCATCCATCTCAGCCACTTTTAATGTTTTATCTACCCAGACTATTATACACACAATTACACATCCATACAACAGTGCTGAGAGGAGTACTACTTTACACAATTTTCTTCCACACACAATGCTCAAATTTTTCTAATCACCAAAGCTTTCAAAGCACAAAGAGCAAGTGACACTGATGAATAAGTGGAATGGTGTATACAAGGGAGGCATGTAACAACAGGGATATGGGGAGACTCTTGCTGTGGCTGCCCCCTTGATGGGAGTTACCTGAAGGAATGGCTATCAAAGATATAGATCTGAAAAAAAAAAAAAAAAAAAAAAAAAAAAAATCATGTAACCCTTTCAGCATATTTCTACTGTACACAAACAAACACATGAAAGTAAGTGCCATAAAATCAAGTCAGTTCATCAGATCCTTAGGGAGTACATATGGTGTTAAGCATGAAGTTTCTATTATCTATTATTCGATAAATCAAGCTAACATGAACATGTCCAAACATAAATGCTGGGATCATACAAAAAATGTCCAGCATACATAATATGCATCAGTGGGCCATAAGAATATTACAGGGATTTCTCAAAAACTGAAGGCTCTCATGTGCTAACATTCTTAAGTTTGCACATGAGCAACATAAACAAGTACACTTGTAGCCCTGTAAGCAAAGCAAAAGCTCACTTTGTCTTTTCCCAACCATGCAAAACATCTAGCTTGCTCATTTTATATAAAAATGATAATCACCTCTTGTGTCAGTCTCCTAGCTTCTTCTTCAGTCTCAAATGTAACAAACCCATAGCCCTTTGACACTCCTGCCCGGTCACTGATGATTTTTGTGGCCTTAACGGTACCATACTGTGAAAACAGCTCCAACAAATCTTGTTCTGTAGTGCTGGCAGATATACCACCCACAAATACTCTGTTGAAGGAAATGCAAAAAAATTCATAAATTCTATATTCATGATACATATGTTGAGCACTTTACATATATTGCCATTGAAAAGAGCAACATTCTGAGCAGAAGAATCTTGTGACATGATGGTACAGTACATTTGCATCAATTTCTTCCCAATAGCACCATTCATGTACGTAAGTCCTTCCACTCAACATACATTCTTTCCTTTTACATGTGCCTAACAACTCAGAAATACTGATAAGTATTCTTTTACAATTTTTGTCCATGTATTCATGCCAATATACAATTAAATAATGTAAGAAAGTGCACTGCTATAAAAATTTTCTCCATGAAAAGCTTAATCTGAAGTTCCTTACCACTTGCACAAAGTTTTCCATCTTCCCCTTAAATTATAGCAAATCTAACTCTACTTCATTTGGTTATTCTTTCAATATACCAATAACAACTTGCTCCACTTTCTTTGGCAGCTTCTTTAATCAGACTACAACTATCTTTACTTTTCCTATACCATAGCACTCACTTTACCCACAAAACCATCCCATGAGGTAATGTACAAGATCTACAGTCTATACCAATGAAAACATTTTCCCAGCATAAATTCCTTACAGCCGACCACATTCTAATTACTTGTTACGTATTATTACTACCTAAGAATATTTAAAGGGATTGTTGCAAGTTGAACCCTCAAAAGTGACAAAAATACAAATATTTCTTCAATTTACCTTAATCAAAACTTACTTATCTACAAGAGACAAGGCCCCAGTTTGCTAAATTTTTTCATTTCACTTTATCCTAATAAAACTTTCCACAAATCTACTATAGATGTGACTAACTTGCAACTAGTTCAGCCGAAAACAATTCAGAAAATTAAAAAACACCATCTTGCAACTACCACTCCTGAGATACTAAGAATTACAAGGGTGAAACCTTTAGTTAATATACTTTTACATATAATCAATGAACTAATACAATTAAGCAACCATCTAACCTGTTGGGGACCAATGTTCCATATTTTGGTGCATTATTGCCAATGCTACTGGGAGCCGGGGATGGAGAGCCCGATACTTCCGCACTATTGGGACTTGACTGAAAAGAAAAACAAAGATCAAGAGGAACTGAGGTAAGTGACCTTATATTAATGGAATCAGGCATTCTACAGCCAAGCATCTAAGTGTTTAGTCCAGCATGTTTACAATATATTTCTATGCTAACTATGCAGCAATTCTTCAGGCAACAGACATAATGATGTGCAACATTATATTTGTCAAAGTTTCTTTACATTCTAAATACTACTGAAAACGTCTGAAAAAACAGAACTGTGTATGACAACCACATCTTTATTTCTTTACCCTAACCTCTTCAGGTTGTTCTCACACAATCTGTTCTTTTATATCGAACTTCCTCTCTGACCAACCCATATTCATAACTGCTGATGTATCAACATCTTCCCACTTCCCATTAATCAGCAGTGTCTCTATGGGTTTTGTCCTCCTCCTATACTCTTTCTGTTCTTAGTTATGATTTTCCTTTCCTCACTGAACCAAAAGCATTCTTAAGCCCATGACTTTCTATTCCTCAACTTTATTCAAATCTGTTCCATCTTGTTCAATCTATATAGCCCATCTTATAAAGTGCAACCATAAACTAAATTTCCTCCCAGTTGTCTTTCTGAAACACCTCACTAAACTTTCCCATCAACACTGATGGCTCTGTAATCACACCACTCAAAACTAGTATAGCTGATATCACTATTATCTCAACCATCTGCTCAAAATTAGAAATTTCTTCTCGTTTGAAAAGTACTAATCTCGCATCTGGGTTGGTCCTAGCATTACATTCCTTCTTGAAATATTCCAATGCAATATGACTCGACTCTCGATCTAGCCTTTATAACTGGCCAACTTGCCCTTTACTTGGTTCTGCTTTTTTCTATAAATATTGTTCTGGTTTATACTTCTGGAAACAGTCCCTGTATATCGTCAACATTAAGTGGACTTCATATTTCATTATTCTACTAATAAACTACAAGTACAACTAACCCACTTAATGTAATTTCCATTGCTACATAGTTGACATAAGAAAAAAACATTTCTCCAATAACAAATTCAACATTTAGGCATCATGCAGTAAAATCTAAGAGAGTTCATCTTTATAATATGTATCATCTTTCATAATACACACAAACACGAGGCAGTATAAACAAGACATGAAGGTTGCTGGCTAAACAGAGCAGCACTGTACTGTATATTCATTATGATGGCATTTGCTTTGGTTGTCTGCCACTACTTCAAATGCTTACTGTTGCTGTTGAACCGCAATCTTCCCTAATTTAATCTCTGTTTCATGTTCATCTCTAATGATAAAGAGCGCAATGTGCCTACATGGAAATCCAATAGTTACGAAAACAAATTTTAGGTCATGAAGCAAGGTTTAGGGATGGAAAACAGTCAGCACCTAAAATAAATTCATTTGGCCTTGCTGTCCCTACTGTGCGACCATACATGAAAATAATGGGAAGATAAAGGCCATCACTGCTTAGTTCATAATGCCTTTAAGTGCTACCAAGAATAAACAACAACTATTAAGCCTCAACATTACACCTCCTCTTCGTCCATCTCTTGTCAGCATAGTAAAGTGTAAAGTGTTATTCTACTTATGCTGATCAATTTATATTTAAAATCTTAACAAAATATATTAATGGTTTATTTGTATTCAATGAAAAGTGTCCAAGAAAACATGCATTTTATCAGGAACACATATAAAGGAAAATGTTTTGCTTGGGAGCATTTTGTGACATGCATCTATAGGGAGAAACTTTCAATCCATAGTTTAGTCCAATCTCTAGTTTCGCTATATCCTTTTAACTCTGCACAATCCACTGGGTTCCATTAAAATTTAGCTGTTCTTGCACAAATCATATTGATAATATAACACTGTTCTTCAGACTGGTTAAACACCTGTAATGTTGCCTTGTTCATTAATTTTGTCATTTTTCATTTATCTAACTTTGCCTGTTCTTCAAAAGCCTTCCTTATCTTAAGTAGTAGGAAATCATGAGGTTAAAAGTATATTAAAAATCTAACCTGCAACACAAAAACCATGGTTGAACCTTTTACATTTACCCTAAGTTTCATCCATACAACTCCTTAATGCACTTCTCAAAGTAAATCAATTAGCAGAACCCATTGCCTGGTGGGTTCTGTCTGTTAATGCTTAATTCCAAAAGGTGAGGCATAGTCATAATGTCTGTTATATTTCTCTTGTAATAATGAAAATTACAACAAATCTCAGCTACTAAGGGAAGCTATGCAAGGATTCAACAGCTTCTGTTGATCATTACATGTATATCACTTACTTTCAGTACCCTCAATTTCTTGAATTTCATTGCCCTCCCCACTACCACTTCACTTGCCACCTAAAAAGTAAAATAAATTCTACATGTCATGCAGCACTGGTCTACACCACTTATGTTAACTGTTAAGAATGTGCTGATACAATAGAGGTGCGGCTAAAATCTCTAGAAAACAACCAACACAATATAATGTTCATTCTCACTCATGGTAAACTAGTTGCATAATTAATGAATCCATTAAGTTTTAGTCCAGAAAACTTTCTTCACATGGATTTGCACACGTTTTCCATCAACCATGCATCATAAAACATAATTCATAAGAACCACATTTAATTGCCACATATTTCTATGTCTTTCCAATCCACAGTACACAACTCTCTTGTCTAAATAACAAACTGATACTACATTGTCCCTGTCTGGTCCATAGTGCACCGATGACCTCAAGAGGAACAAGTGACCCTTTTAAACCACAGAACCAGGAAGCACACAACAGGTCTGCAAACCATAAAACACATCTTACGTCCACCCAGCACTTAGTTACAGGTGTTTCCAGTCTCAGTCCATCAAAATACCTGTAGTCTGTGCAACAGAAAATGGCAGCAAGGGCACCAAGGCCAGCCAAACATGGAAAACCTCTCTGGAAATCAGTATTGGTTTACCACAGTCTTCCCTCGACACGGGGGTCCCCAACAACCCTTCCAGCTGATTACCAGGTTTTATTTACAACTTCAAACTCTCCAGTAGAGATCTATAGTCTTGAACTGCTCCATACCCTAGAATCACTGACGATGGAAGTTCAGGAAGGCAGTGATAACTATTAATAACGTTCCCCTACAAACCTAACGTCAGGAGAAATTCACAAGGTACAACAGCAGTGTCACCCGCCGGTCACACTGAGAAAAAAAATATCACACACAACATTCAGGTCCAAGTGGCCAAGCACCGTCCTCTCTTCCCTCCTACATACATCTGTGCGCCAGTAGATGCCCTCAGCAGTGGACGTACTCACCATATTTACATTTTCTGGGGTGGTGCAGGAGCTGAGGGCAGCACCACAGCCACGGCTCCACTGCTCCAGCCACACTCACGCAGTGCGCACTCACTTTTGGCCGCACCTATTTTTAGCGTAGGGGCGGTTACCTTCTGTACTCCCTCTACGCAACCTCGAAATCCATTTTCGCATTTATATCTCAAAATTTCCATACTGGTTACTTTAATATTTAATAACGTTAGTGGGCTGTACACTAACGGGGGGAAAATGTAGTTGATTTTTAGAAGAGCTTATGGTATAATAAGGAGCAACTCCCCTGTCGTGACATAATGGACCGACCTTATGTTCGCGTCTGTAAACTGTCAGCAGGTGTGAACCCGCTCGGGTATATTGACTCATTGTAATTGGCTACAAGTGGTTATGGTAAAGCTGTTGCCACGCCACCCAACACGCTGGTCTCCCCCATTGTGCATAATGGGGTAAATTTACCGAATTACAAGACCAAAAGGATATGCCGTAAGAAGTGGTAATTATGTATTGGAACGGCTGGGATGACAGTGCCTCAAGGGAACTGAACATTTCACGTTTTCGGTGACTGTACTACTACCACTGATATTAATAAGCGAAAATATATTTATAATAGCTACATGAAGGGTGAATATTCTGAGTGATGCTATTCAGGGGGGATATTTGTACAATCCGAGTCATGTGGTAACGAGACTCAAAGTGTAAACGACTGTCAGCCGTTAGCATCCAACTGGAGATCAACTCTACAGCTGGGATGGACCTTTTCTGGAAGAGTTTGTATCTGGTTTATCGATTTGTCTTACAGTCATCTGAAAAGACAAGACTAAAAATATAAAATTTGCGTATGTCATATTAGAATAATATTCTAAGAGGAAAGGGGGCACTTCCCCCACGTCCCAATTTTCCTAAACGTTTTAACTCACAACCAACTTAAAGATTCATGACATCACTAGCTCCACCTTTAATAAAACACTAAAATCAGATCATCGGGTCTGCTCATAAAACCGTCTAATTTCACAAAACTAGGAAAATCGCCTCTTACAAAATTCCAGTCTTTGAATAAGAATCTGAATTTGTTCTAAAGGAATCCAAATTTGCCCTTCAGATTACTAAATTCCCCTACAACTCTTGCCATTTTCCCCTCGTAAGATTCTCCCCGTACTTAGTGAAACCACTGAAATCCCTCCCTTGGCTTATACGACTTCTTCCATTAAAAAACAGCACCTTATCCTAATCCGGTGCAACATCACACATGGAGTTAAACACAAACCCTCTCCCTTTCTGTGCCAGAGTGAATCAGTTATATTATTAGAGTTTAAAACTCCCAATTTCATTCACTGTTGCTCTTAACTTAGCCTGAAAGTTTGTTGCATTACGACCATATATCTACACCCATAGTTTTATATAGGTCTGAAGAAATCAACAGATCTCTTTGTAGTTTTGATTTGTTCAGTTGAGGATTAATGCACTTTTTCTGTCTCACGTACATGACTGAGATCTATGGTGATAGGTAAACGGCACCAAATACTCTTATTAAGTCCACTGTACGTGAAGCTCACACATCGGTGTCTGCCTGAAGAACCTGCAGCTGATAAGGCTCACAGGCTAACGAGCTTCCTCAAGAAAAGACATCGACGTTGCTAGCGTCAGCTAACAAGACCTCAGTCTTCAAAATTTCGATATTACCATAGGAGCCTTGGTTTCTGCAGAATCCATTTTGTATTTCAGAACCATAGGAGTAATAATTTAAACCAGCAGAACCGGGGCCAATGACAAGAATTCCGATCTGTGAGTACCTAACCTTGACTTTTAAATCACCCCTGGATGGTCTATACAACAGAGATAGAAGGCGTTAGGTTGCAAAACCTCCCCCGGGGGATAATCGATATATTGTCACCTGGCTTGGGCTAACGTGTGTGTGTCTGTGTGCGTAAAATTGTTGAAATATGAAACATATACAAGGTTGAGACAGGGCAACGCGATTGTCAACTCTCCCCGTAGCAACACAATTAGTACTCGTACTTGCTCAAGGCCCTTGGAATAATTAGCTCTATATTCATTGGACGACCACCATCTGCTCTGACGACGTTGTTATACAACATATTGATCCAATTACCCTTAAGTCATTTTCATCCTATATCTCCCTCATCGAAAAACAGATGAACCCTTTACAATCACCCGTTAGTTCATGGCATCACTTCAATGCTGGCCAGCATTGTTTTCTTACACTAAGCACTCACAAGATATCCACTGCTGGTATGAACCTCCAGAGTTTAAACAGATACCGTGTGTGCTTGGGTGCGACAACCCAGAGAGGCTGCAATCCCACTGCTACACCTCTGACATAAACTTCATCGGTCCTAAGGGTTGTCGTACCAATGGGCCGCCATACTCAAGAGTTAAGTTGCCGTTCTGAAGAGGATGAGTAGTAGCACTCAAGGGTTTAACGACAGTGGACCATTACTCAAGTGGATAAAACTAATCAGGATACAACATGTCAGGGCCACATTCGAGCTAGGTTATACATACTCTTGGGGCTTTAGCCTCTGGAAATACTAATGATATCAATTGTATAGCATGTAGACAGACATGTTAACATACTCTAGATCACTACGTCTTTGTCTAAGGCAAAGTGTGTAGACAGACATGTTAACATACTCTAGATCACTGCGTCTTTGTCTAAGGCAATCGTGCAATTTACATATAGGTCTAAACAAACCCTGCAAAGTCAAGATTATATAGATGACAAGGTACGTGAAATTTGAAGACTGTGACCATATCTAGCATCTAGTGGGTAAATCTATCATATGAAATACTTGTAAGCATATACAATAAACCAACTTTGTGATAATGTTATATAGACACTATGGTCTTACAAAGACCCTTTGCGACCTCTTTCATCCTCGCAAGTTATGTATGGCAGCCACCATAAACTAGCCGCTGATACTGGCAAAAACCAAAGAAAAAAAAAAAGGTAACCCCTCAAGTGGCTCACCTGCCCGAGACGTACGCCAGCTGTGGGAGCCCCTGGGAGCCACCAATGCGACGTCTTACACTTCCTATTCTACCAGAGATACTGGCCTCTCCCTCGCACACCACGAGTATTTGTAAGGACGTCACGTGACCATCCCTATCGTCGTCACGGCCCAGTTTCCAAGTAAAGGTATAACCTCCAAACTTTAATACTTTGAACATTAGCAGATGCGAAAAGGCGATCATAGCAAGGATCACAATTTGTAGCTGCGGAGCTTTGAATTGGACTCTCGCATCACAGTTTTGAAGTTTAGAATCAGAAAGATGGGAGTCGGCATCCAGTTGGTTGCCAGAATGACAGGGTTTGACACTCCTGACAGTCGTGAAACAAAAAGTGGGTAACATGGATAATAAAGACAACGTGCAATATAAACTTTTATTTAGAGAGAACCACAATATTTGATTACTGGTTTGTATTACCTTCACCTTCGCTGACACTACCAATTGAGGTTATCAAATAAAACAGAAGACTTTCCGTGTAGATGCCGCAAGATGTGGAGTACTTCAGTGAAGTGATGTAGATGTGCCCACAGATTCGTCGCAGTCAGAGGCTACGTGAGTGTTGTGCAGTTAACACCAGGGAGGCTGCTAATGTTGGCTGGATAAGGAAGGAAATGCCTTCACCTACTCTATTGACCCAGCCAACACAACAGTAAGAGCAGTAGTGTTATCTGTTCCGCATCTCCTCACTCTCCCAGGCACTGGCCACAGTACTCCATCGCTCGCATACGTATTTCACCCACCCTAGCAAGTTTTCTCGCACACCCACACGCCTCTCCAAATATAACCATCTTTGAAATATTGCTTATAGTTTACCATCAAATCTGTCATTCTTTTTCCACGAGAATTATTGTTTACTTTTCATTCATCATCGGCCATATTTTTCTTTTTTCCTTTTGGTTAGGACCTGATATCCTTCATGCTCTTATTTTCTCTGGTTCTTCTAATCAACCAACTTGTGTGTATCAAATTCAATCTAACTTTTTTCTGCTCACGCCACCTTTCTCTGTGGCAGCCTCAACTAATACATCCTCCAGTTGTCTTATCATCACTCTGTTATGCACTTTCTCAACATTTTTATTGGCTGAGTTGAGAAGACGAAGGATGACAAGCTTGCATGAGGTTATGAACTATTTAAATATTTTGGTTCACAGGAGGCTTCTCTTGTTCTGTGTAACACAAACGGCTGGATGGGAGACGGTTTGAGAGAGAGAGAGAGCGTTTAGGCCGTTATAGTGTCAGAAAGAAACAAAACTGGTGAGAGATTCCGTTGTATTGCTTTCATAATGATAGGTTGAAAGTGTTTCAACATAATACCAATAATTATATGAAGTATGGGCAAAGACGAGAGAATTCTGTAGACGTATAATGTTATGGATAATGTCACGATAATTGAGATGTGGTGGAGGTTTGTTCAATTGTATGATTCACACAACCATTCAGACCTTACCGTCCACGATCACCTTCTCACACTCCATATCCCAGGCCATATGAAACAAAATGTCACTTAGCATGTCCATGTGTATGATGTGGTAAACCCCCACTTGACCCCTTCATAAATCATGAGACATACTAATCGCATATATTCACATATTCCTTCTTATGGGAATCCAAAGCATTTTCTGTGCGTGTTATGATACCGATGGTTTACTGTGTTGTGGATAGCAGCGTTGACTATGGTTGCCGCATGAGAACGCCTGAGTTCGAATCCTGGGCGCGGCAGTCAGTGATGTATATCCTCCAGCGTTGGGTAAGGTAGGGTTATAGGGTTGCCGCCAGAAATATTGTAGCCTTTATTAAGCAGCCGACAATCCCGCAGGAGAAAAGTCTCCTCTTGGTATTATTGTGAGGCAGGTGAGCGTATGTCTTTTCCAAACTGTTGATACTATTTGGTGCTATGACAGTGAAACATTCCTTAACCGTTAAATAATCTAGATGTCATAAACTACACTACAGTTGCAGTATTTAAGTAACTGTATCAGATGTTCCCAATAAATAAAGAATATAATTTTTTTTTATCTGGCTGTAAACTGCAATGTTTAGTCTCTTATCATTCATGTATTTTCTACTCCCATAGGAACACAAAATGGTTTTACTATAATATGCTTATTTGCAGTGTATGTTAGAAAAGTACCTTTACTTTTTATGAAAACCCTATGTGGTGTAATTTTCCCCGCAAAGGCTGTTTATGAATAATACACACACACACACACACACACACACATATATATATATATATATATATATATATATATATATATATATATATATATATATATATATATATGAGTGTGAAAACCCAGACATGACCACATATCATTAAAGTAAAACTGACAATAACTTACTATAAATAAAATTGTAAACTGAAGTATTCCGCGTTTGTCACGGTCATGACTCGCACTGAATTCAGCTTGAACTCTCACTGCAGTTTTGTCCTTAAAGATTTAAAAGAAAAATGAAAGAGACTGAATTCGTTGGTGGAAAAACAAGAGCCATCTTACCTGTCAGACCTTGCCTGATTCCTTGGCACAACATAATCCTATCTTTTCCCACAGTCTTCTCTCCAAGGGAAGTGTTTGACTCGGGAAATATATAAAGTGATAACTTCCCACTAAAAGTATCTTGTTCATTACGTTCTTCAGACTGGTGGAAGAATTATTTTCCTTTATTCTGTAAATAATGGATCTAGTTGTGGGTTAAGATGTACGGTAACACAGCGTTGTCACAGAAGGCTTTTTATCGGTTCATAAAAATAGTCTCAGCAAGACACGTGTGGCTCAGCTCCTGGGCTGGGACGGGGACGGAGAAGCGAGTGTTGGCCGTGGACTCGAGATGCTCGTGGGACGCAGGCAACACACACACACGATAAATAGACGGTGACAACGTCGAGCGATGTGAAAGTGACAGTGACGCAACACAAACGTTAAATAAACAGTGACAACGTCTGTCGAAGATGTGAAACATGATATACATCCGCCGATCTGAAATAACTGACAGTCTATTGAAGGTCTGAAATTGACGGTTGATACACAAGGGACCAAGGTTACTCGGTGAATAAGCCAATGATATGGGACAGTGAAACAAATTCATAACGAGTTACAACCATGATGACTATGTCATCGTAAAAAAGTAGAGGTTTTTAAAACAAACGTGAATTCAGTTACCCATCAAGAGCATAAGTGTGAAATTGTACACAAAGAAACGGGTTGGGTAAAAGGAGGCAGTTTACATTCCAGAAACGGCACGAGAATAAGATACCACAAAGGACTTTAACAAATAGGAAAATCAAGGGCAACGAATTAAAACAGTACATGGGACCATAAATTGGGAATGGAATCATGCGCAAACGTTAACCAAAACTCAGTCATCTTGGAGGGTGGAAACGTGCACTTTAATCGACGTGATTTTTCGCGACAGACTGCGAGCTGTCTCAGTGACTGACTGGCACCTAAACACCCCACACGCTAGGGGTAAGAACCAATCGATGTGTCTGTGTTGCCCTCCCTTGCTCTAGCTTGCAATATATGCACCTCATTTGGACGATGTGATGTAACATGAACCATCCGTATCAGGTGCTCACATAGCCTTAACCGTGTCGCTCGCTTCAGGTTTATGTAATGGTTGGCCGGCATAGTAGCAGCTACACCAGTAATTTCCTAGATTGTTTCACACGTGTTTACTGTTTAAAGTCCTGAACACAATTGTGGAGACCATATAAGGCGTACAGTTCCAAGATTTATTTGCATTGTTGTGTAAGGCTTTAAAATTGTGTCTATCTATCTATCTATATCTATATCTATCTATCTATCTATCTATATATATATATATATATATAT
>JAYMFT010395409.1:0-19345 GCA_038088735.1 Panulirus argus
CCCCCCCCCCCCCCCCCCCCCCCCCCGCCCCGCCCGTAGCGCCCCCCCCCCCCCCACTCCCTCCCAGCAGCTCTGCCTGCAGGATCTGCTTACAAGGTTTCCCTCTTCTGACCTGACCACCGCAAGTCCCAGCGATCCCCTCACCCTACCCCCCCACACCCCTTCCTACTGACCCTGGCCCCAGGGTTTCTCCCCCCCCCCTGAGGGCCTGGGGTTGGGGGGGGAGGAGGAGGCCGCGTCCGGCCAGCATCCCTGAGGACTTGAGGGATTTACACCCGGTGCAGGATCAGCGTTGAGGGCCGCCAGGGGACGCCACTTAAGGGATAAGACCTCCTCCTCCTCCCCCCCCCTCTCCCCCCCCACACACCAGACGGTTCCTAGTGATGACCCGCGTGACATGGCTGACTCGCGTGTTGTCTGTGACTCACCTCATGGCTGACTCGCGTGTTGTCTGTGACTCACCTCATGGCTGACTCACGTGTCGTATGACTCACCTCATGGCTGCTGACTCACGTGTTGTCTGACTCACCTCGTGGCTGCTGACTCACGTGTTGTCTGACTCACCTCGCGGTTGACTCACGTGTTGTACGACTCGCCTCATGGCTGCTTACTCGCGCCTTGTCTGACTCACCTCGCGGCTGACTCACGTGTTGTGCGACTCGCTTCATGGCTTATTCGCGTCTTGTCGGACTCGCCTCATAGCTGCCTCATGTATTATCACCATATATATATATATATATATATATTGTGCGCGTCTGTGCGTGTGTATGTGTGTGTGTTTATATGTGTTTTCAGCCATGTAAATATTCATCATGAATTGTTTAAAAAAAAAAAAAAACATAGGTTGAAACGCATACCTGTTTGCGCTAACGATGACTTGATTATAATGTTTGATTAACTTAATTACCAAGTTTGACCTGGAGTCGGCCAGTACCTGGAATAGGTCAACCAGATTTCTGATGTTGTTAACTTTGCCGATGTGGCCTTGGCCAGGTAGACAGGTGGGCCAGACAGCCTTGGCCAGGTAGTGTAGGCCAGGTAGGCAGAAGGTGTTCTGTCCGTCACATCAACGCTAATATATTTCCTCTCTCTTGCAGGACCCCCGCGCTGGTGTATGCCCACGGGAGCTTCTTGATGGTGAGTCACAAGCGTAACATATCGTAACGCCACATTCATCACGTTACCACTTCAGACGTCACAAGGCTATGTAACACCACACTTACCATGTCATCACCAGTCACGTCACAAGGCCGTAACACCACTTACCGTCACCACCAATCACGTCACAAGGTCGTAGCACCACTCACCGTAACCGACAATCACGTCACAAGGCCGTAACACCACTCACCATATACCACAAGTAACATAACATCACAGTACTCATGGGCTGAAGTAGACATCATTAAAGTCACAGTGAACTCATAACTGACGTCATCTGAAATATCTTGTTGCTCCTGACCTCATATTGTGACGTCACTGACGTCACAAAGCGCATTTGGCCACTTCTCACGTCACTAAATGACTTTGTCCACCAATCATGTCTTGGGTATGTGTTCTTTAGTGACGTCATGAGGTGCGCTTGCCACCTAGTGACGTCATTGGGTGTACTAGGCAACTAGTGACGTTAATGGGTTGATATGGCACTTAGTGTGGTCAGTGGGTGTACTTGTCAACTAATTACGTCACCTGGTGTGTTGGGTCATTCATAATTCTAATTCATAAACAATTATTTGACTTAGATCATGGAATTTTACTTTAATGTCATTAATATATGTTATTTGTATTTCCGAATTTACTATATTTTTAGGCTTTTTGTTCATGTGATCATTAATTCAGTTTTCTCTAAGTCAAAATGCGCATGGTTGTCTTCGTCATTTTTCTAAGATATTAACATAAAGTAAATCTAGAGAGGAAGACATTTTGGGAGTAGCTGGCGCTACTGTGAATGTCTGGCCACGAAAATTAACATAACATTATTGTATACATTTCCTTTTCCTGTTGTTACTTTCAGTGTCCATAATGTGGGTGACGTTGTTGTTTGTGCCGCTCGTCCTCGCCTCAGCACGTGAGTACCCTGCCCTTTCTCTCTCTCTCTCTCTCTCTCTCTCTCTCTCTTATATCCTATATTCTTCAAAAATCCCCTTTCGTGTTTCCCTCCCTAACGCCCGAACCTTGTCATGGTAAGTAATCCTGTTTTTTAAGGGCATAATATTCCCCTCCTCCCCAGCCCCACGCTGGGAAATTAGTCATTAACATAATGACTCCTGGCTGTTGTGAGTCATGCAGTCCGCGGCCATGCAGAAGCTGTTCGATCCTAAGAAGCGCAAAGAAACACTTAGAGCATATAGTGTACCCCTAGCTTGGTCCTGTTGTTGTCATTGTCTCACAGGAAGACTAATTTCCCCTTGTGGTAGACATCAACCCCGAATCGATCGAATTTAATGTGAATTTTCCATTTCGTGTGCTCAGTGACCTCGGGGGAATATTGCGTACCGACCTAATAACGTTGAAAATATATTTCATTCGGTCTCAAAATGGTGACAAGAGCGTGGTGGAGGTAGGTGTCTGTCTGTCCGTGAATATGCCTGATTTTCCCTTTTGGAAAATGTCGGAGTCTCGCCTCGTGCTGTATCTGCCACCCGTCTCCAGCTCAGCTCAGAGATGAATCGGTAATTGGATTTGGCAGTTGGTTCGGGGAAGGTCGATTCATTTTACAAGTCACTATTTTTCCACCGTGGCTTTTCTTTCCTCGCTACATATGATGATATTGCCTGGAATATAATATATATATACATACATATAGAAAGGATTTAATGGCTTCAACTGAGGATATGGAATTATTAACTGGAAGTTAATGCGGCTTAAGGGTAATTTTAGTTTCCCCTCTGCGTCTCGTCAGGCAGGGGGCGGAGCCTGGCGGCCCTGACGTCACTGGTGTTTTGATGGTGGCGGCGGCAGTGGGCGCCCCACGGCGGCCCTCTCTCTCTCCCCCTCCGGAAGGCTCCGACGGGCTTAATGTAATATTTCTCCCCTTGCCACCGCTCCTGAAAAATATAGGTAGGAGTGAGAGGGGGGGGGGGAGAGGAATTATAGGTGTTGCCCTGAGCGCCGACCTTGCGAGTTCGCCTCCGAGCGATTGTAACGTAAATAACTAGGGAGAGAGATACTACCATTGACGCCCCGGATGGTCTTGGATGTACATTTAACCTCTTGATGATTTAAATGAGGGTCAAGACCAAAGGGGAGATCACACACTACAGCGCCACAGAATGCGGCGGAGAGTGTGTGGACGTAAGCTCGGCCTTCCTGAACAGCTATTGTGGAAGGACTTGTTTAATTTTCGATATATATATATATATATATATATATATATATATATATATATATCCCACCTGAAAATAGCTATAGATAGAGAAGTTACTCTTGATATTTTCAGCGAGTCCTGTTGACAAGATAAGGTCAGGAAACATTTACTTAGATCCAAAATAGGTATGTTTGGTCCCTGAGCTCAGAAAATTTGCATATAGGTAGGGCATATATATTTTCAAACGATTTATTTTTGCATTATTCCGTAAAAATATTGATAAGTGGTGACTTATGTGGCTATAGACGATAAATATTTTTTATTTCCTGATTTTATTAGCGAAATCAGTTCGGTCTCTGGACGGAATGTACACAGGGGTTCCCAATGTCATTTTAATGGCGTCTCCCATTACCATAGCACCCCACTACGGCTCCTCTATGCGAATGCCATTGCTCTGTAAATACCATGAGCAAAGATGATAATTATTTATGATCAAGAACTCATGGCATCCTGTTTCGTATTGTAAACAAATTCATTCTTTGTTAACAGACGTCAGTAGATTGACCTAACGTAACAGACGCTGAGATGGTTTTGACCTTATGACCCTCCGTGGGTGACAGTGACCACCATACGAGGTCGAGGCAGCTGGTTTAGGAAGGGGAAGGGGGGGGGGAGGGTCCACCACCGCTGTCCCCAGCTGGTTAATTCAACAGGTGGCTTTCTCCTCCACTTTCTCGAGCTCGGACGCAGCTGTGTGGCGGCTCAGCTGAGCTGACTCAACGGTCCTTCACTCTCTCTCTCTCTCTCTCTCTCTCCCTCCATTCTTTTCAGTGTTATATTCCTTTTGATTTCCGTTCCTCAGCATCAGACCTAACAAATGATTATCATTCATAGTATTTTTGTCTTCATCGCTTTCATTATCAATCAATGTAAGACTTGTTATTCAACTGCACCAGCATCAGTTTGCTGTTGCTTCCGTGGTGCTTCGTGATGATCTTTTGTTGTGATCGAGACTACCCAGCGTGTGTCTGCGAAGGTAGCTTGTGACGGTGTTTGTGACGCGTTACAGATGGCTGCGGTGAGGTGAGCCCCAGAGCCGAGGTCGTGTGTTACCACAACAGCCTGGAGCCCGCCTCCCAGCTGGACCCCTGCAAATGCACCATCCTCGTGGACTCCAACACCGCCCTGGACTCCGACTTGAGGCTCACCTCCCCTACAGGTGGGTCCTTCTCCTCCAAGTTCAGCTCCTCTGTAATGTTCTTCTTTAATTAGTATGCGCAGTGGGCGCCTCGTCATCCTCTGCTTGGAATGTGAGTAATGGGTTTAATGAGGAATGAAGCTTCGATATCTCATTCGTCTATCCGTCCATCTGGTAATTTTTTTTTTCTTTCTTTTTTTGACGTACGTTCCAGACTTCGCCGAGCTGCACGGCCTGAAGGAAACGAACCCTAACCTGAAGGTGGTGGCGTCCGTGGGCGGGAAGAACGTCAAGACGGAGGCCTTCTCGCTCATCACCGCCTCCGTGGAGGGGATGGCCAATTTCACGGAGGGCGCCGCGGCCTTCCTGGCCCAGAACAAGCTGGACGGCATCGAGGTGGACTGGAGATGGCCTGGACACAGCGGCGGCGCCAAGGAGAAGGAAGACTTCACGACGCTCATGAAGGTAACTTGAGGGGTCGAACCTGGGAACATTTGCGTCCACACACAAGTGAGCCAAAAGCGCCGCAGTTTCCCGTCGGCTGTGACTGAAAAGCAGAAGTTAGTTTTACGTCGTTATTTCCCCCCCACAGGTTCTGCGACTCGTTCTGGACCAGCGGGTCCACAGCGTGAGTCGTCGCGGCGCTGAAGAAGTCGTCGAAGGCGACACGACCACGACCGAGGCGGACTCCACGACCACGACGGAGGCCCCGGAGGAGGAGGAGGACGACGACCAGGAGACCCAGACGGAGACGACGGAGGCGGCGCCCGAGGTAACCTCGGAGGACGTCGGTGACATCGAAGTGACTACTTCCCTGTCGGATCTGGAGGAGGCCGGGTGAGTCCCATGCTTACCCGCGGTTCTTACAAACCTCCAAGTCGTTGAAATATCACGCGTTCTGAAAGACTTGCGCTCTTAGCCCATCTTAAACGTCAAGATATTTGTCCATATGTGTGTTATTTGTTCATTTACACAATCACTGTTTTGATAAACATACGTGTGGGATGTACTAACGTGTCAGGTGGTCTTACAGTTTGGGGTCAGACTACCTGGTCCTTGAGTCAGGCTCCGAGTACGAGGTGACCCTGCGACCCACGGAATCTGAGGTAAGGTTCAGGGTCAAGGGCAACAGAATGAAGGAGAGAGAGGAGAGAAAAGGCAATGCAAAGTCAACCAAGCGACCCTTCCGGGGCCGCGTTAAGTTCAGAGTGAGTCGTCAAACGTTAGCTTGCTTTAAGAAAAAAAAAAGTTGCTCCGTCTTCAACTAGCTCATTATCTTCTCCGTCGTTCACTTTGGCTGAACGTTCTACTGTAGACTGTTTTGTATCATTATTTTTTTTATTTTCACCCACCGTGAAGCTCTTCGTAATTAGTACCAGAGTGTGGCTGGAGAGGATCACTCCTCCATCAGACGTCCAGGCACTGGGCAGGCACAACGGGGTGTCGTCACCGGGTGGTGGGTTCTCTCTGATGTCTGCGTTCAGTGCCACACACCCGTCTGATGGCCACGATGGAGGCTCGTGGAAACACCACACTATACTCCTCCTCCTCCTCCTCTCCGCTTGTAGTCTGTCCCGTAGACTCCTATTTTTTTTTTTGTCTCGTAGCAGCACGATGGTGCCCTTGTTGTAATTGTTGGATACCTCTCGCCTGCCTTCCTCTCTCACTAGAGTTTTCCCCTCATAACGGCACAAGCGTGAGGGGGGGTCCTCCTCGCGCTGTGCTTTGTTTTCCTCGCCTGGTCTTTCCTTATTAACGAGATGAGAGTTCCTCATGTGTACAATATTCTCATGGTCATGACACGAAATATGCTCTTTATAACCCAAGTCCCCCAGGGACGCCTTGCTTCGCCAGTCACAAAAGACATTTTATCTCTGTAGGACTACTTTAACCTGGGGCGCTTGATGACCACATCCTCCAGCACAACCACAACCACTTCTACCACCACCTCCTCGCCCCCGACGACCACCGTCGCCTCCAACGCCACCGGCTGGAAGATCGCCAAGTCGTCGCAAGCGAAGGGTGATGAGGAAGACGACAAAGAGGACATCGGCGCTCAGGCGAGCGCCCTGAGCGTCAGGGAGCCCCAGCTGACGAGGAGGAGGCTCCCGGACACCATCCTGATGATGACCGTCGCCCCGTGCCCCGAGTACATCGTCAAGGGATACAACTTGAAGGAGCTGTCCAAGTTAGTAGACGCGTCCTCAGGCTTCGCCTGTGTCAGGTTTCGTTCCTCATGCCTCTGTCACAGCTCACAGAAAAGATTATAATCATGAGTTGACTTGGGTCCCCCCGGACGCCTCGTGTGCCGTAGGATACTAGGACACTAACCCCCCCCCCCCGGGGCTTACAGGATCTCATGCCGTCATGTAACTCTTGCAGGATCGTGGATCTGTTCAGCCTGCCGACCCACAACCTGACGGAGGAGCACAGACCGGAGGATAAGATGGAGACCTTCCACCCCTCCAGGCTCATGGGCGTGTCCGACTTACAAAATGCGGTAGGTCTGCCGCACTGAGGTCAGAAGGCCGCATGCGCGCCAGAGGGTATATGTATGAGTGTGTGTGTTTGTGTGTGTGTGTGTGGCTCGTGTTGTTGGTCTAGGGTGATGAAGTTGTGCCGGTGCTCAGAATGGGCGCCGCCTTCATCAGAATTCATCCCTAGAAATAATCTATGAATGTCTGACGAAGTTATACAGTTGGATATAAATAAAAAGTACTTATATTATTTCCTCAGAAGGGAAAACCAGGCTTCTGATGACCTGGTCTGGTTGTTTTCGTCTTCCAGGACTCGCTAGTGGACCTGGTGGTCAGCCTGGGCGTCCCGCTGGACCGCCTGGTCATCGGCATCCCAGTCACGGCCACAGTCTTCACCCTGCAGGACCCTGAGCTCAACACGCCCCGCTCCCCCGCCGTGGACCTGCCGGTCTTCACGCCCTACAGGCAGGTCAGTGTGTGTGGCGCCCCCTCCTGCGCCTCCTTCCCTACCACACACAACCACCGCAGTAGTACCTCCCTCACACACACACACACACACACACACACTTAATGCCTCCCGTTCATGTCTCCCAGCAACAGACATGCATACCTTGGGGCCTTCATTGCAGGCAGAAGCAATTGTGTATAAAAAAGGTTGCTGAATGATTAAATTTACACATTCATGAGTAGGTGAAGCAGTACATGTGTATAGTCCAGGTCCCTAATGATCAAGTGTATCACGGATTGATTCTCCTCCTCTTCTTCGCTTTCCAGGCGTGTACCATGATGGAGACTGGAAACTGGACGGTGGAACGAGACGAGGACCTGACCGGCCCTTACGCCTTCCTGAACGACACCTGGATGGCCTTCGACGACCCTACCAGCACGAAGATCAAGGTGGGGGTGGGGGAAGACGACGACCACAGACTGAAAACGAGACATGGCTGGGGCCTGTGAGGAAGACGACTCTAAATGACATGAGGAACAGAACAGAGTGACGCTCTGGCCTGTCCAGAGAATGTTGGCAGAAGTTATTTGGCCGCATCTGATGAATGCAAAAAAATACTCAGTTTCGTGACTCTGAACTGTGGTTTGTGACATGCTTTGTAACGTCAACACGAGCTCGTGTTACTCCTGGTTACTAGTGAGAACACTATGAGTGTAGACGACTTTAGGAAGAACAACATAAAAAAAAAGATTCTTTGCGCTAAGACAGCAGACAGTGACTTCAGTGAGCTGGTGTAGAATCAAAGAGACCAACTTAAGTTCCGAGAAGATTCAAGCCGTAGATGACTCTGTAACGTAACGTGTGAGTATTCCCGCGAACGTAAGGTAATAACACCACAAACTCCAGCGTCAGTGGGGGATTATAGTGACGTGAGTACAGGTGGGCAAATGATTATTGGTTGTTGTGACTAGAGGGAAGGAACTAAAGGTCAAATTGTCTTCACAAGAGTGTGAAAAAAAATTAAAGTTACCCTTTACTCTAGGCAAATGTGAAGGAATTTAAACACAGAGTAATGAAATACCTTCAGGAAAAGTGCACTGTGGTGATCACAAATCGGACTTTGCTGTAGCACTAGATGACTTTTCATTGTTTACGAGAAGAGTGTGACGACTGTGGGTAGCGAGAGAACTGTATTTACGCTAGAAATGAGAGGACTGTGGGTGCATGAGAAGTGGGAGGAATTTCACCCAGATGCTGTGCTAGAACGAGTGACCTGTAGCATTCCACACGCAGATGGCAACACTGCGCAACCTCCTTCCCTTTAAACAAATGACAAACAGTCGTGGACGAAAACCCTGGGGCACGCCCGATCGAAGCCGTTCGAAGCACTCGTGTCTCGCTTGATCGAAGTCGGTTCGAACCTTCTCTTTTACCTGACAGGCAGGGACAGACGGTTCGACACAGCTGCTTCGGGCACGTCCCGGGACTCTAGTCCGAGACTGTTATACACGTTCAGACGCACGTCAGATGTGACCCAACGAGACAGAGCTTTTGCATCACGCCAGGGTCATGACGCCAGGAGACTGCTGTGGAGGGATGATGTGGGAGGCTCTCCGGTATCTCCCGCACAACGCACGAAGAGAAGACCATCGTAATTGCTAAGTATAGACGAATGACATTTATTTTTTTTTTCCTCGTCTTGAGAGTATCTATCTAACTCGTCTCGTGAGACAATGTTTATACTTTAGACTGTCTTCTCTTGCACTGTCTTTGCATGATTCGTGTCACTTTCATTTCTTCGTAGTCTGAGCTTTTTCTTCATCTTCGTACAGTAATATATTTCATGTAAGTCCTTTGGAAAAAAAAATATGATCCCTGTTTTTCACATCTTGATCTGTATTTACTTAGCTCATGTAGGAAGTCGTTGATTGCCAATATGTTGTCGTCTGACATCTTAGCAATGATTCTCCATTCGTATTTACTGTTCATGGCGTCTGGCCATCTCCATGTAAAAATGATGTTTTTTCCCCACACGCTGGTGGGGAATCGTTACGTTACGTAACGTGACGAACGAAACTCAACTTTCCTCTTGTCGTGTGACGGCAGAGCAAGTACGTGTTGCTGAGGGGCCTGGCGGGGGCAGCCGTACACGACCTGGACCAGGAGGACTGGCAGGACGTCTGCGGCCAGGGACGCTACCCGATCCTCTCTGCCGTTTACGACACCTTCACCCAGGTAATGACTGCTGCTCCTGCTCCTGCTGCTGTTGGTTCCCCCCCACACAGAGCAGCGCACAGCCTTAACTCGTTAGGGCTTTGCCCTTTTCTGTTGTAGTATGTTTTAAAGAAATTGATGACCCCGTAACTGACCACTGATAGAATCAAGTATGCTTTTGTGTACACACGTAAACATGCCAATTGCACGTGAAGAAACACACACACACACACACACACACACAGAGGGATGGGGTTCCTAGAGTGTGTAATGTATTCCCTCCCAGTACACTACAGATGGGTATCTACACATAACACTCTCACACATGCACACCTCAGGACAAACGAGCAGAAAAATAAAACACAGTATACACTCGCAAGGACACTTACATAGACGTACATACATACAGACACATACTTACGTACATAGACACTCAGAAAAGTATAAGTAGCAGCTGTGGACAGCGAGTAACACCCGCGTTGTGCCTCCTCTCTCTCCTCCCTCCCAAAAGCTGGCCAGGACCCCACGTCGTGCCGTGCTCCAGAGTCTGGTGGACGACCTGCAGGCCGCCGAGTCCTCCTTCAGCCCCGCGTACGCCTCCGCCGCCTCCTCCTCCTCCCCCAGGGACTTCCGCAGCTCCCCCTTCAGGATCGTCAGGATCGTCGACCGGACCGGAGCCATCAAGGCCCTTAGGTGAGTTGGTTGAAGGACGACGACCTCGTAAACGATGGTATCCTCAAGTCCTCGAGGACCACACTACGACCCTTGAGAGAGAGCAAGGGTCAGGTCAAACACACACGCTCCTCTGTTGAGCAAACTGTTATGAAACAAATGCTTTGTCTGCTTACGGTTATTTTTCCCGTATAACTTGAGGAAGGTTTTGATTATAATATTGTTTTCTGTTCATAGTAAGACTTGGATGTGTGTGTGTATCATCCGTTTGGATTTTAAAGTGTTCGGCGTCTGATATAATGCCAAGGTGTGCCGAACGTAATTTAACGCGATGGTGACGCTGTTCCATCCTCCACAGGGACACCAAGGAGTCCAGGTTCGAGTGTTCCCGCCAGGGGTACTACCGGGACCCGGCCGACTGCTCCCAGTTCTACCGGTGCGTCAAGTTCAACCAGTACGTGGACGACTTCACCGTGTTCGAGTACTCCTGCCCGCCCGGCCTCGTGTTCGACGACCGGTGGGAGGTGTGCGCATGGCCCTCCGCCGCCCCGCCCTGCGACGGGTCCTCCGAGATCTTCCCCGTCCCCCGCAGGAAGTTCGTCTGTGCCGGGGAGGGATACTTCACCGACCCGGAGAACTGCCGCTGGTTCTTCGCCTGCAGGGACTACTACGGCAACGGCACCTACTTCCAGTACGAGTTCAGGTGTCCCTTCGGACTCGCCTACGACGAAGACAACGGCATCTGTAACTGGCCGTGGTTGGTGGGTGGATGTGGGTTCAGCGGGCAGGCTCCGGAGGGCTATGACGACTTGCCCGTGGGAGCCGTGCCCGTGAGAGTAGACGCTATCACAGGGAGTGGATTTGGCAGAGGGAAGACCATCGGCGGCGGTCCCCCGCCGTCTCAGACCCTGTATGGCGGGAACAGGGAGAGCTGCGTAGACTGTGGATCAGTGGAGATCTCCATTTCAGGTCAGGGAGTGTATAGCGCCGAGAGAGGCATCATAGTGTCCTCCGACCTGAGTAACGAGCGACTCTCCTACAAGAAATACTTGGCCTCTGAGCAGGATGGTCTTGGATCCGGCAAGTCGAGAGGAACTTCCCGCGGACGTGGAAAGCAAGATGACGGAGGTCTCTCCCTGGCCTTTGGGTCGGCTACGCCTCACTTCGGTGGGCAAGGGACCTCCTCAGGTGGCCAGGGAGGTCAAGGGCATCACTTCGGGCGACCGTCACAGGGATCGGGTGCTTCCGTCTCCGGCAGCAGGCAGTCGTCCGCCACCTTCCCGGCTTACGAATATAATGCGCCTGCCACCGACTCCCTACCAACCCCGTCCGTGGCCACCACCTCTGGTTATGGTTACCCAGAGCCTCAACAGTCTCTTCTTCCCACACATTTCCAGTCTTCCCGAAGACCCTCAGCCTCCCAGGCAGCCACATCATCATCTTCTTCTTCGTCAGGTCATTCCTCCGCTGCGCCTTCGGCTGGTTCGCCGTTCGCTCGAAAGCCATCGGCTTCCCGAGCTCCTTCCGTTACTTCGGCTCCCGGACAGTCACATTTCTTCACGCCAGGAACCTCCGCTCCCTCAACGAGGACATCCCCTGGATACTCGTACTCAACGCCCTCAACTTCTTTCAGCCCCACATCTTCCAGGGGCACGCCGAGACCCACCTCCCGCGTTACGAGTGCTCCCTTCTCGCAGGATTCCTCTGAAGAATCAGGCCTTTCCAGTGGCTCATACAGACCTTCGAGCTCAAGAAGACCCAGGCCAAGTGCTTCGTCCAGGCCAACAGGTTCCATCACCGTCTCTAAGCTTTCGCCAGTCACATCAGCTCCAGGGAGTTTCTCATCCCAGATTTCCTCTGGCTCCCAGACATCCAGACCATTTTCTCAGATCCCCAGCGGTTCTTCATCATCCCAGTCGGGATCTTCCAGCGGGTACTCCTACCCGGAGCCGAGCCAGCCGTTCAATCCTTTCCTCCCGAGCACGTCTCAGTCTAGGCCGTCCTCAACGAAGGTCCCGTCTTCTGGAGGTTCTTCCTTCGTTCCATCGCGGCCTTACAGACCCGCATCTGACGACAGCTCCGAAGAATCTCTGGATCATGGCTTCGGTTCCAGGCCTTCTCTTTCCACCGCTCGGCCATCTGCTGGTTATTCGTACACGCCGCCGTCGATAACGTTTGATCACGACGGGTCTTCCAGCGGCGAGTCGTCGAAGAAGCCATCATTACCCTCTTCCTCTTCTCCTTCCTTCGGGCATTCAACTTCCAGACCATCGAGACCTTTCAGACCCGCAGGAGGGTCTTCAAGCGAAGACGAATCGTCTGGTGGATACTCCTACCAGACGCCGGCCAACCCGTTCACTCTGGTGACTAAGCCGTCCTCTTCGGCCTCCACGCCCCGACCAACCTCTCCCTCCACCTACCGACCAGTTCCTCGCCCGACAACTACTCCCTCGTACGCAACGGCGGCCCGACCGACGCCAACGCCCAGCTACAAACCAACGACTCGTCCGACTCCCGGTTACAGACCGACCCCTCGCCCCACCACAGCACCGACGTACAGACCAAGGCCTCGGCCAACACCGACTCCGACCCAGGTCAAGCCAACCGAGGGCTATTCCTACCAGCGACCCGCTATCCCATTCGGACCGACGTCTGTCGCCTCGGGTTCCTCCAGCCAGTCGTCCGAGTCTGGGGGATACGTCTACGAGGCCCCGTCCGCTGAGAAGTCCTTCAATCCCTTGGGATCCCTGGCTTCAGGAAGCTCGGAGGTCGGCCGGCACGACGGAGGAGAGCGCCACTCGAGCGAGTTCGGTGGGTCGGGTTCCTCCGTCGCGTCCGATGGGTCGCGCGGCGTCGCCAGCGGGTCTCGGGGACTCAGTGGGCACCGCGGGTCGCAGGGCGGGAGTGGGTCTGGAAGCGCGGGTGCCATCGGAGCCTCCAGCCACTTCGGAGTTGGCGGCACATCGGGAAGTGGAGGTCAGCATCATGGAGGGAGCGGCGGATCGGGAGGTAGGGGTGGATCTGGTGGTGGCGGTGGATCAGGAAGGGGCGGCTCAGGCCGCTATGAAGGTAGTGGTGGATCAAGAGGCTCAGGCGGAGCAGGAGGTAGTGGTGGATCAGGGAGAGGCGGTTCAAGCCACTTTGGAGGTGATGATGGATCAAGAGGAAGTGGTAGTTTCAGTGGATCAGCCCACTTTGGTACAGGCAGTGGTGGATCAGGGAGAGGCGGTTCGAGCCACTTTGGAGGTGATGATGGACCAAGAGGAAGTGGTAGTTTCAGTGGATCAGCCCACTTTGGTACAGGCAGTGGTGGATCAGGGAGAGGCGGTTCAAACCTCTTTGGAGGTGATGATGGATCAAGAGGAAGTGGTAGTTTCAGTGGATCAGCCCACTTTGGTACAGGCAGTGGCGGATCAGGAGGCACGGGTGGATCTGGTTCCAGTCACGGGTCTAGGGTCGTTAACGCGCTTGGAGGAAGTGTCACTTCTGGGAAGTTTGGAGGCAGGGATGGATCACGTGGCAGCGGTGATGAATATGAAGGCAGCAGTGGATCACATAGCAGCAGTGCTGGTGGAGTGAGCCACTTTGGTATTGGAAGTGGATCAGGAGGCAGTGGTGGATCAGGCGGTAGGGATGGATCACCTGGCAGCAGTGGATCACATGGCAGCAGTGCTAGTGGAGTGAGTCACTTTGGTATTGGAAGTGGATCAGGAGGTAGTGGTGGATCAGACGGTAGGGGTGGATCAGGAGGTAGGGATGGATCATATAGCAGCAGTGCTGATGGAGTGAGCCACTTTGGTACTGGTAGTGGATCAGAGGGCAGTGGTGGATCAGGCGGTAGGGGTGGATCAGGAGGTAGGGTTGGATCACGTGGCAGCAGTGATGAGTATGAAGGCAGCATTGGATCACGCGGAAGTGGTGCTTCTAGTGGAGTGATCCACTTTGGTGCTGGTGGTGGATCAGAAAGTACGGGTGGATCTGGAGGCAGAGGTGGATCACGAGTTAGTGATACGTCTGGTGGCTTTAGCCACTTCGGCACTGTTAGTGGATCTGGAGGCAGAAGTGGATCAGACGACGGCAGTTTCGGATCACACAGGAGCCGCACTTCTAGTGGAGTGAGCCACTTTGGTACTGGTAGTGGATCAGGGGGCAGTGGTGGATCAAGCGGTAGGGATGGATCAGGAGGTAGGGGTGGATCTCATGGCAGCAGTGATGAATATGAAGGTAGTAGTGGATCGCATGGCAGCAGTGCTGGTGGAGTGAGCCACTTTGGTATTGGAAGTGGATCAGGAGATAGTGGTGGATCAGGCGGTAGGGGTGGATCAGGAGGTAGGGATGGATCACACGGCAGCAGTGCTGGTGGAGTGAGCCACTTTGGTACTGGTAGTGGATCAGGGGGCAGTGGTGGATCAAGCGGTAGGGGTGGATCACGAGGTAGGGGTGAATCACGTGGCAGCAGTGGTAAATATGAAAGTAGTAGTGGAACACATGGCAGCAGTGCTGGTGGAGTGAGCCACTTTGTTATTGGAAGTGGATCAGGAGATAGTGGTGGATCAGGCGGTAGGGGTGAATCACGTGGCAGCAGTGGATCACGCGGAAGTGGTGCTTCTAGTGGAGTGATCCACTTTGGTGCTGGTGGTGGATCAGGGGGCAGTGGTGGATCAAGCGGTAGGGGTGGATCAGGCGGTAGGGGTGGATCAGAGGGTAGGGGTGGATCAGGAGGTAGGATTGGATCACATGACAGCAGTGATGAATATGAAGGGAGTAGTGGATCACATGGAAGCAGTGCTGGTGGAGTGAGCCACTTTGGTATTGTAAGTGGATCAGGAGGTAGTGGTGGATCAGGGGGTAGGGGTGGATCAGGAGGTAGTGGTGGATCAGGCGGTAGGGGTGGATCAGGAGGTAGTGATGGATCACATGGCAGCAGTGCTTTTGGAGTGAGCCACTTTGGTATTGTAAGTGGATCAGGAGGTAGTGGTGGATCAGGCGGTAGGGGTGGATCAGGAGGTAGTAGTGGATCACATGGCGGCAGTGCTGGTGGAGTGAGCCACTTTGGTATTGAAAGTGGATCAGGAGGTAGGGATGGCTCACATGGCAGCAGTGCTGGTGGAGTGAGCCACTTTGGCACTATTGGTGGGTCAGAAGGTAGGGATGGAGCAAGGGGCAGTGGTGGATCACATGACAGTGGCTTCTTTAGTGGAGTGAATCACTTTGGTATTGTTGGTGGATCCAAAGATAGGGGTGGATCAGGAGGCAGTGGTGGATCAGGAGGCAGGGATGGATCAGGAGGTAGGGGTGGATCAGCGGGTAGGGGTGGATCAGGAGATAGAGGTGGATCACATGGCAGCAGTGATGAATATGAAGGTAGTAGTGGATCACATGGCAGCAGTGCTGGTGGAGTGAGCCACTTTGGTATTGGAAGTGGATCAGGAGGCAGTGGTGGAACAGGCGGCAGGGGTGGATCAGGAGGTCGGGGTGGATCAGCGGATAGGAGTGGATCAGGAGATAGGGGTGGATCACATGGCAGCAGTGCTGGTAGAGTGAGCCACTTTGGTATTGGCAGTGGTGGATCAGGCGGCAGGGGTGGATCAGGAGGTAGGGGTGGATCAGCGGGTAGGGGTGGATCACATGGCAGCAGTGATGAATATGAAGGTAGTAGTGGATCACATGGCAGCAGTGCTAGTGGAGTGAGCCACTTTGTCACTAGCGGTGGATCAGAAGGTAGGGGTGGAGCAGGGGGAAGTGGTGGATCGAGAGGACGTGGTGGATCCAGCGTTTACCTGGCTTCTCAAGGGAGTGGAGCATCTGGCAGTGACAGAGGTGCAAGTGGAGTGATCCACTTTGGAGGCAACCGTGTGGAGAGTGGATCGGGTCACGGTGGTGGTATTGATGGTTCAGGGGCAAGAGGAAGTGCAACCATAGGACACTTTGGAGGCACTGGTGGATCACGAGGTATTGATGGATCAGGGGCAAGAGGAAGTGCAACCATAGGACACTTTGGAGGCACTGGTGGAACACGAGGTATTGATGGATCAGGGGCAATAGGAAGTGCAACCATAGGACACTTTGGAGGCACTGATGGATCACGAGGTATTGATGGATCAGGGGCAAGAGGAAGTGCAACCATAGGACACTTTGGAGGCACTGTTGGATCAACAGGTACTGATGGCTCAGGAGGAAACCGCTTTGGAAATAGTGTCGAGTCAGGAAGTGGAGGTGGATATGGTGGCAGCGATACCTCTAGTGGCATAAGACACTTCACTGTCGGTGGTGGATCAGGAGGTAGCGGTGGATCAAGAGGCAGAGGTGGATCAGGAGGCATCGGCGGATCAGGAGGTAGAGGTGGATCAGGAGGTAGCGGCGGATCAGGAGGTAGAGGTGGATCAGGAGGTATTGGTGATGGATCAGGTCATGGCGGATCTGGTAGCCCTGGTACCCCAGGAGGTTATGGTAGAATTGGAGGCAGTGGTGTTGGAGGCCAACGTGGATTTGGAGGCATTGGTCCTGGAGGCCCTGGTGGATTTAGAGGTGGTGATGGAGGCAGTGGTGGCGTTGGCGGCCATGGTGGATTTGGAGGCAGTGGTGCTGGAGGCCATGGTGGATTTGGAGGTGGTGATGGAGGCAGTGGTGGTGTTGGCGGCCATGGTGGATTTAGTGGCAGAGGAGATGACGGAAGTTATGGTGGATTTGGAGATGGTCGTGGTGCTGGAGACAATGATATTGGAGGCCACGGCGGATTTGGAGGCAGTGGCAGTTCTGGAGGACATGGTGGATTTGGAGGCGGTGATGGTTCTGGAGGTCGCCGTGGATTTGGAGACGGTGGTGGTTCTGGAGGCCATGGTGGATTTGGAGGCCGCGGAGATGAAGGTAGCGCTGGTGGGCGAGGCAAGGTAGGCGGCTTTGGGGGCGTTGGTGGAGTTGGAGGCGTTGGACCGGACGGTCCAGATGGCCCTTATCCTTCCGGTTCTTCTGGCGGACGCTCGGGTTCCAGCGGTCCAGATGGCCCTTATCCTTCCGGCTCTTCCGGCGGACGCTCGGGCTCCGGCGGTAAGTCCGGCGGGCGAGGCTCTGGGATAGGCGCCAGGAAGTCCGTCGTGGGAGGCCCCTCCCTAGTGGCTAAGCTGACCGGCAGGAGCAAGTTCGAGCGGTTCGGGCCCGGAGGGCGCCGCGACTTCGACGACACCCTGGGACCCGAGGTGTGCGAGCGCGCCGGGCTCTTCCGCCACCCGGACACCTGCGACAAGTTCTACGAGTGCTATTGGGACAGGTGGATCGAGCGGTTCACCCTGCACGTCTTCAACTGCCCCATCACCATCGTGTACGACTCGGGGATCACAGCCTGCAATTGGCCCTTCAACGGCCCGCCCTGCACCGAGAACAACTATGCCTGAGCCGTTCTCTCCCGCCTCTAGTTATGGACCAGACGTATACGCAGGACCTGCAACATTATCGGCAGAATTACTATTAAACACAAAGGGAGGAGATCGACCCTTTGTACTTAACACTTTTACGGCACGGTTTTTACGCCCTCTGGTACCACCAGGTATACCAGGGAATATCAGCAGGTCCAATATTGTACCTAAGTGGATGCGATCGAATACCATTGTATTTAGTAAATTACGCATCCACATTGATAAGATATTTATTGTTATTTATTTCATATTTATTTATTAACCAATAAAACCCAGAGAGTTTGGTTACCACTACAGTTCAACTGCCGCCGTATTTCCTACTGAGAATATTAGTCTGAACTCCAGTATTCTGTGCCAAAACAACAACAGTTCATTCAGTAGTATTTCTGTGATCAATAAATGTGCAAAAAAAAAATAATGATAACGTCAAAGGAACACTGACCAATCCCTCCAACACAACACATTGGCAAATTTATCAAGAACTCGGAAAATTTAATTTCAAGTATTTCATTTATGTTAAGATTCTCAACAGGAAAAGAAATTGTATATGATTGGCTACAAAATTTGAAGTTGATTATAATCATATATTTTTTGTAAATAATGTATGATTATTCTGCAGTTGGAGACAGTACCCATCAGCCTTCACACTTTGAGATGGTTCTTGCTTCTATTCTTCCCGAGACGTTTCCATCTTGATTCGGAGCTCGAGTCATTAAAGGCGACCTCTCCTGCCATAGTTGTGTGTTTACTCGTCATAAGACTCGCCATGATCTATGAACTATGCTAATTTGTTTCTCGTATAATTTTCGTTTACATTATATTTTTTTCTTTTCTTTGCTTCTCAAGGGTAAACTGCTGGAAGTAGACTTCCCGACAGGAACTCTGTCTTCAAATCATCTTGGGCAGGGGTCTACATGTTATATATGATTCTTGTGAATTGTCAAGTGTTTGTCTAAACTTCTTATTTCTTTATTAATAAAGAATCAATCGGCCACAATGAAACTTTGGGGTTTGGTCAACCGAGAATGCTTCATACACTACCCAAGCGGGACTCTCCTCTTGCCCAGCTTGGTACCAGGTAATGGCTCCCACTCCACCCGCTTCATCTGGTCTGTGTTCCAGACTTGCTGTTCCATCCACGTTCCTTCCTTGCAGTAAGATGCATGTAGTAATTATTTTTCTATAAACAATAATTTGCTGTAGTCATTAATGACCAATGTGATACTTTTTTGTACATTCCTGAATCGAATATTTTTTTTTCCAGAGAAAATATTGTAAAATAATGTATGTAATAATAAATACGCCAATATTTACTTATTGAGATTTTTATTTTCCTGTTTGTTGACCCCTGGAAATGCACTAGCTGAACAGCAGCTATATGATAAATGGTGTCATGAAAATGCTATGATTCAAAAAGGTCTTTACTTGAAAGTGTATAAGATATGATGTACACGAGCAAGAACAATAAACTGCCACTGATATTTAAGAAAACAATGAATTCCTCTGATGATCAGCAGCAAATTCAGATGTGAATAAACTTACAGATTAGGGTACTTGATCTTTGGTACATTTAGTGTCACAAAACACAATAATTTCACACTGCAACAAAAGGCAATATAT
>JAYMFT010395420.1:0-19344 GCA_038088735.1 Panulirus argus
TATATTATTATTATACTTGATCGCTGTTTCCCGCGTCAGCGAGGTATATATGCCCATGTGTAATGTGCTTACCTCTCGCCCTTCCTAGGCCCCTGTGTTGTCTGTGTATTACTTCTCGTTGAAAGTCGTACCATGAGCACTCTAAGACTTACTACAACTACCAGCAACGGGATCTGTTATTCTCAGCGACACGCGAAGTTCGTGAATAACATGTTACAGTTAACATGCTAATAAAAGAACCCCACCAACATTCTATCCCAGTTTTCTCAGCGAAATAGACACCGTGTCAGTAGTCTGGTGTATAATTGTTTAGAAACTTTGAAACGTGGTAGGGACATTAGAGGCAACGCTGTTTTAATACTTGCAGGGACACTAACATTAGTGCTTTATGTTGATCTGCAGCTAGCACTGTTAACGGAAAGCCTCGTGACTGTATGACAACTTTGTTGTCACAGTGGCCTGATCTTTTGACGGTGGTTTTAGCCACATCTTCCAGAGTGTAGTGGGAAGCTGCCTTCCTCCTGGTAGCTGCGTGGGGGATGACCGGAGAGAGAAAGGTTCCTTGGAGGTGATGGCTGCTGACCTGACCCTGTCCGTTGTTGGGTGTAAGTGTTAGGTGTGCATGTTGGGTAGAACAAGCTTGTTAGAAACGATAAGTACGTACGTGGGAGGGATGTACGGTATATATGCTCTACATAGGGGTTAATGTGCATGTTTTGCAGAGTGGGAGATGGCCAGAGCATACGAGTGGGGAAATCGTTCAATTATCATGCGGATATTTGATGGAGACGTCCATCGTTGTGTTTGTCGGTCCCTTGCGCCTCTTTCTCTCATATATTATCTATGATTTGTCGTTGGACTATTTACTTCGTGCGTAAACTTTACTGAGTAATTGTCAAAGCTCTTTTTACGTCTATCTCCCTGTTATCTAAAATCTACAGTCATTTGCTGTCCGGATCAAGATCGTAGTCTGTCTTGTTCTCGGTTTTTCTTAGTAAAATATTTCTATCTTCCGCATCCAGTCTGTTCGAGGACACTGGCTTTAAATGAAATATAATTTTTCTCCATCAAAAACCTAACTTACCTGGTGCAGGCTTTTCCTAGCAACATACGTCTCTGTTCCCCATTCAATCTCTACGAAAAAAAAATGCTTTTTATATGACATTTGTGTTCCACTCATAACCTAAGTTACCCAGTAGATAATGCACTCAGAATGCTCCACATGCTTTTCAGTGACACTGCTCTCCTCACTTGTTCTCTCCTTTCCTCTCGATACCCACCACTGACTCGCCAGCGACTCTTTATATTCATTCTCTGCATAAAACCTTCCTCCCACCTGGCACCATCATCTTCAAAAATACAATAACTTTCAGCTATTTATCTCACATTTGCTCCCCTTGAAAGACGTCTGCCCGCCTCTCGTATTCTTGGGACACCGGTAACACAACTGTTGTCCATCCAGGTCCTCTTGTTTAAGAGCATACCTAAAATTTGTTTGTCGAACGCGGCTGACTATCAACCAGAAGTCGAGGCAAGAACGCTCACCATTTCACTGAATCCGCGCTGCACCGACTGTAAATTCCCGAAAACAAAGGAGCGCCCTTCAGCTTGGACAGAAATAGACGTGATATACGGAACCATACTTTAGGGGGATATTCCCTTTACTCTGACGCTGCCGAAATCACCGCCTTTCCAAGAACTCAGCTAGAACTCACCATCATGGTCAAAGCCTTTGTTGAGTACCTTTCTAAAAGAGAAACGAGAGCAGAACTAATCTCCTTACACTTGTGGATTAACAAGCACCATTTGCAACATGCGACTCTGATTATTATTTGTGTTATACATGGAGAGAGTTTTACACTCGTATTGCCCTGTACATATATTCCATGACTTTACTCTTATGTACACACCCGCACACACACACACACACACAACACACACACACACACACACACACACACACACACACACACACACACACACAGGCAGACACACACCACTAGCCTTAAGTCAGATACCCATTTATCGAGCAGTCTACCGATGGGTGGCTTAACAGCTGGGATTGACTGTGGGCCTTAACAGATGAAACAGTACAGAAAGCTTTGGTTCTCGCTGTAAATCAGCGTCGTTTGATGGGTTTCTTTTAAATGGGAGGGATTTACCCCGCTGACGCAATGCTCGCTGCTACTTTAGCGAAGTTGTTAATCCTCTGTCGCACTTTCCTGTCAATTCACTGTCTTTTATTTTCGAGATTTGTTCTTATGTCTACTTGGCTGTTTATATGTGTATGTGTGTGGGAAAGGGAGGTATCTCCAGGGGGACCTCCTCATGCCACTGCGCTAAGAACTGAACACCACTGTCACTTGCTTACTTAGTTACGTCCCTCACCCAGGAAACTCTTTCTACGGAGCTCCCGCAGCGCACAGGAAGTTTGCCATGTCCACCGGGGGCAGGACCACAAGTAAAAAAATTGAGACGTGCAATTTTTTGCTTGAGCTGAGTGCAGGACAATTTAGATGTCAGTGTTAGTGTCTTCAGCGTCTTACGTATACACGTCTTCTGAAATTATTAACGTCAAAACCTGCCGAGCGTCTTTAAGGTAAAAATGCTAACAGGTGAACACTCAGGCCCTCACTGGACGAAGGTGGGTCTACTGTCGGTAGTGTATAAAACTAATGTGGCCAAATGCATTTGGTCGTTTTAGCGCAGAATACATTTAACGAGCTATGTCGGCCAAGGGCTGGATGTGAGTGAATGAAGCCGTTGTTTCAACTCCTCCCTGCTCTGCCTCGCTAAGGCGGGTAACAGCGAGCAAGTATCGTAAAAAGAAATTTAACAATTTACTTCTACGACGCGGAAATATAGAATATTTGTGTTGCCACCACCATACTTCTCGAGAATGGCGTGAGAAACGCTAGTTAGTGAAACAAGTACTTAGGATGAATATTCATGTCAAAGTCATTGGTATAATTTCAAATGGTTCAAAGTTATGCAAAGTCGTTTAAGGTAGTTCAGAGTGTTTAGAGCAAGGGAAATATACATTTCGTTCTTTCTAATGAAACAAAAAAGATAACATACTAAACAAGGAATGATAAATGATATGTCCCTCCATGAACTATTACAAAAATTGGTGGCGCTAATTACTGTGGCCTTACGAGAAGATGTTTCCTTGTGGTTCAGTGATCATTGTTCATGGTGCCACAATTCAAATCCTGGTTGATTCTGCTGACGGCTCTGTTGCCTCGCTCTGGCAACAGAGCCGTTCTCATGAGACGGCTACTGACTTACCAGTGCAACCCCTGTTATTAGAAAACAGTGATAATAGTAGCAGAGGTAGTTGTAGTAATAGCGTAGGTAACTGAAATGGTAGTAGCAGGAAAGCTGGTGAGGGGAAGGTAGTCTACTCTCAAGCGAAGAATGCATTCACACTTTTAAATGACACTTCGCTGCCTTCCGCGTATACCGAGGCATTTCTCGCTCCCAGCTCAATCAGGCTCGTGCACTGTACAAGGCAAGGGTTCCAGACATTCTAAGAAAGGGGTGAGGGTCTGGGTTTCAAGTAAACCCTGAGGCGGAGAAGGCTTTAGGGTGTCATCCAGCAGGTTTGATGTATACCCATAAACGAATGTTTGAGCTGTCAGGTATTGGGAGTAGAAGGTATGAGACGAACACACTAAAGCCAGAGAACACACAGTACGACACACTTCACTATTACTTGCATCACTTTATAAGATACCCCATGTGCATTTAGCGTTGGCTAGATATTACAAGCAATCGAAAAAATCTTTGATATCTATGAGGTTAGCACAGATATACGTCATATGATTGCAAATGGTTACGTTAATCAAGTTCACGAACTTGCACGTGCGTCAATACGACACGCTAAAATACGAACATTATGAAATAGTTACAGAGCTCGTGAAAGGGTCTGCAAGTCTGATTTCAGGTGCATTCCCTTTACGCAGTGTTCCATTGTGTAGTCATGTGGCTTATCACAAACTACATCGAGTTTTGCCTGGGTTGAGAAGTTGTTTGTCATCATCTCTATCAATATCGCCCCATACTTACTGTCGTTTCATTAAGCACCGAGGATAAAACACCTGTAAGATATCGTGGTTTTGTCCTTGATACTTAACACACATTGATTATTAATATTCCCTTGGAATTCCTGGGATGGATTATGTCGCACTCATTTTCACAATTATATATACAACCTCAGCATTCAGACAAAGCAATAAGAAAGTAGCCTTAATTTTTCTACACAGAAAATGTAATGAAGCGTTCCTAGCATTAATTCCTCGTACGTGGTACGTAATTTCGGCGTAATCGCAAACTAAACTGCCTTCGACCTAATTCACAAGTTTGATGATACGTAGGGAAGAACCATACCTGATCAAATAAGTCATTTACAACGATGCTGTATGTGCCATACTATACTCATTTTACTCTCAAGTTGGCGAAGAAGCCACGCCCCTCTTCCATAGCTAAGGTAGCTGATTGGTTCATATACAGTGTTCGTGTCGGTATCCATTTATTCACATTGAGTACGTTCAGTTTTTATAATCAGACCTGTTCTTCCGTATAATAACGTTAAAACATGGGAAAATAAGAGTATTAAAGCCAAAATTCGTAATGTTCCTGTCATATTTTTCTTTGCAAGTATCACATCAGTAAACAAAGTGACCCACGCGACTATGATTGGTCAGTTTCGTCGTCCAACAAGCTTCGACGAAAACGCTTTGCTCATTGGTTTATTTTCCGTCGTGTTTCAGATTGGTGGTTGACCACTAACTAGCATCTTGCGACGGAGCAAAACTTGGCGGGACGATAGAGTGTCGAACTGTTTCGAAGCAGTTTATATTTTGTCTTACAGCGTCTGGAAATCATTCCCCTCGGGGATATGTTATGCGTTTTACCCTTACTCATTTAGTGCTCAGTCTCCAAGCCATAACCACGTCAGCTGAGAATGAACGAAACACAGGGTGGGAATCGGTCTCGAATAGCTCGGAGTCGGACTGTTTCGACCTGGAGCTCATTGATTGGGTTTGAACTGGGGTTCGCTCTTCATTTACTCGTTGATTTTGATGGTGGGAACACTGACGTTCCGAGGGCTGCAATATATGTCGTTTGACTGACTATTTATGGAAGATTTCATTGAGTTTCCCAAGACAAGATACTTTGTGCCGTGAACTGCCAAAGAGAGGTTCGACTAAGCCGTGAACTGCTACAAAGAGATTCGACTAAAGAACTGTACAGCTGAAGCTTGGCTGAATGTGCCCGTGGAGTCAACTGGCCGCTGAATCGAATCCCGAGACCAGGTGGGTGAGATAAGCGAAGTATTGGATTCGCCTTACCACAGAAGCGTAAGTAACAAATTAGTGAATAGGATGAATTAACGTCTCGACTGTAGAGAGTAAGTTTGGTGTAATTTGTCAATGGTTTAGCCTCGTGTTAGAGTATAAGCGGAGGTTTCGTGGTACATAATAGGAAGTCAGAGGGGGTGTTTTGTCTGAGAAGAATTTTTTACAAAGAGTGATCAGCCTTAAATATCAGGAAACATTGTACTTGTTGGTCGGGTACTCCAGGCTTGATATAATGGCAATTTTACAGTTTCCGTCCCACAGAGATTTTTGGGTGAGCAGTGTTTTCCCTGGTCGGTGTTGACAATTTTAGTTAATATTTAGTTTACGCGTAGTTGATATAACAATAGACTTCGAAAAACTAGCATGAACGCATTTCCTACGCTGGGTACAAACTAAGTAGAAGTGCGCTTCTAAATAGTCGAGAATTGCAGTGTGTCAGATTACGTAAGAGGAAGTAGTATATGAATTTAGGAAAATATCGTATCCATGGACTCGTTCATTTGTGATTTACATCAACGGTACTTGTGGGTGAATCGACTTAGACCATCTAGTACCATGTTTCACTCGTTGTTCATTGGTGAAAACTGTCGTCTTTGGCGTCAGAGGTTTTAAGCGATGTGCGGACGGAACGCGAAGATATCGGCGATTCCTATTCGTAGCGTTATTCTGAATCTATTGAGTTCAGTTGCTGGCTTACATCGCCTGTTCAGTACAAGGAATACAAGCGTGACCAAGTTCAAAAACGATGAACACGTTCACATGACGGGGGATCATATGTTGTTGTAAGATACGTAGCCAGAAAGCTATTGCTGTGTCGTAAGCTTACGTCTTTAAAAAAAAAATTGCCTTTTAGTTCACACCACTGGAAGGTTTGTAGTAAGTTAATATCGCTGGAAATTGATGTAGCAAGTTCACGCCACTGGAAAAGCTTAATCTAGTAAGTTCACACCACTGGAGGGCTTGATGTATTAAGTTACCTCCCACTGGAAGGTTTGATATAGGTTCACTCCATTGGAAGACTTTTGTAAGCTCACAACACGTAGTTTGAAGAGGTGAAAATGGAGGAGGATGAAATGTAAGTCATTACGCAGACACATTGGTAAGAGGTGAATGCAAGGTTAACGTATGTCTGCCTACAGTCGTTGCAACGAGGATGCTCGTCTGCCGGCTTGTATTGGATCACACGGGTTCGATGCAGGTGTGTGTGTGTGAGTGAATATGGCAGTGTTTGTACACTTGCAGGTGTCTTTTGTGTACTTGTGTGTATTTGCTCTTGTGTGTGTGTGTGTGTGTGTGTGTGTGTGTAAGTCTAATTGCATTCTTTTGTATTTTTCACTGTGTATACATTCACATATGCTTCGTGTGCATATTTGTGTGTGTTTGTGCGCGTCAACGTATGTGTGATTATTGTATCTTAGGGAGAGGGAATTTGCAGATGGCGTTTCTGTGGTCTGATGCCACCAGGGTCTTACCGTCATACTGAAGGGTCGAGTGTCGATCGTGCTCAATGAAATGAGTTGGTCTGTTGAGCGTTACAGGAACTATGACGAAAAAGAAAATTTTGGAACGTGTGCCTACAAGCCGAGATGAAGTGATTCTTCGAATGTCACATTTGTTAAGCGTTTCCTTTTCTGAATGGTGAATATTGTGGAATAAATGATAGGCAGTCATAATCTTTATGAAGGATCGCGATGCAGAATAAAGCAAGCGAGGGAGTGTATGGGAATGCAAACAGGTCGTATAGATATATACGTAATGTATGTATTCTGGTAAGAATGGAGGACGAGAGAGAGAGAGAGAGGCTGAGTGAGTTATTTGGTGGAAATGAGGATGGACAAGAGTGACGGAGGGTCAGAGAGAAGATTGTTGTGCAGTATTCTTGTTGGGCGTGTGGGCGTAAGGGGAGGCAGGTGTGCCAGGGACTGAGGAACGGGTGTGGGCGGCACTGGAGGTGTATGTGTGTGTGTGTGTGTTTGTGGGATTACTATTTGTGTGTTACGAGGGGAGAGTTTTACACTAGTGTTGCCCCCGTCTCTTGACCTTGTGTGTATATATATATATATATATATATCATGTCTACTTCTGTGTATTTATATACGCACATGCATACCAACCTTAGTTACGGAACTATTTACTAACGTGTGTCCAGAGGAGGAAGAACACCAGAGTTGGGTGTGAGCCGCCTGCTCTCTCAGGATTCGAACCCATGCAAGCCCAACAACTACACCACTGAGTCGTGTGTGTGTGTGTGTGTGTGTGTGTGTGTGTGTGTGTGTGAGTACTACTTGTGTGTTACGGGGAGAGAGGTTTACACATGTTGCCCCGTCTTAACCTTATAATTATGGACCATGTCTTTACTCCTATGTATACACACACACTCACACACACCAGCCTAAGACGAATACCCATTTATAGACCAGCCCCGAGAGGAGGATGAACACCTAGGTTGGATGTAAGCTGACTCACATGCCCAAAATCCGAACCCATACGGGTCCGAACCCTGGCTGCCCATACTGACCCATGGTCAGGAATGTGAACGCTGCAATGTGTGTGTGTGTGTGTTATCACTTTGCACAGCACGGCAAGGAAGTTCCACACTCAAGGAACCACGTTTCTTGAGCTTTACCATCATTCGGCTTTTTAAACTTGTGAATGCGTCTAGCATTCACAGTCAACCATGAGTGTATTCCATTCATCCATTATCTTGAGGCCAAAGATGTACTACTTCACATCTGCCGGTCCGTCCGCATTTGTGTACGTAATGCTGGAACCACTTGGTAGGCAAAGTTGTCCTCCTTAAGCCGTCTGTGTTGGGAGGACAGCATTGCCGTCTGGCTAAATTCGACTCCCCCGTTCTGTCGCCTCCAGACAGGATGCCGTTGCTCGCTCGCTTTCTCTCGCTGCTCATTAGATATGTTACTTCTAAAGGAACGTCCTGGTGAAAGGATCCTTTGGGCAAGTGTCTTAGCCTGCTGTTGTATCACTAGATTACACAATGCCATGTCAAAGGTAATCTTCAGTGGTTCGACCCCTTGCACCTTGCCTTTACCTGACGATTACCTCGCTTCTTTTATCTCCAGACTTGCATCTTGGAAGTCCATCTCACCAGGTGGCTTCTTAATTTCTTCCCCCTTCCTTGGCTATTCTTTCCTCTTTGTGTGGGAGATATCCTTCATTCGGCCCAAAGACCAACACCGACCTATGTCTGTTAGCCTCATTCGGAGTTCTTTCTGTCGTATGAGAAGTAGCCCACCTGTGTGATTACTGTCTTGTTTGTTAAGGGGATTTTTTTTACACTCGTTTTGCTCCGTCTCTTAACCTTGTATACAAGTACCATGTCTTTGCTCCTGTGTGTGTACACAGACACACACACCAGCCTAAGCCAGGTACCCATTTATCGACCAGTCCCGAAGGGAGGATGAGCACCAGGTTAGGTTGTGGGCCGACAAGATAAGGGGTGGGTGATGATGAGGTTCGGCTGCCAACTAGCTGCTCTGACCGGAATTTGATCCCTAGGCACAAGAAACTGTTGGGTTACGACGCTAACCCCAGCACAATGGAGTGAGTGTAACTATCTAATTTTACTCTACGTTGTGTGTGTGTGTGTGTGTGTGTGTGTGTGTGTGTGTGTGTGTGCGTGTGAAGAGAAGAACCAAGGAGTTTTAGGTCAGCCAGATGGGTATAGCCAGCCTGGTAGAGTAGCGGAACTAAAGGATAAGTGGGTGAGCAAGTCAACTTAACGGTGAGGGCGAGATGGGAGCCTCGGGTGAATGGATGTGAAGGCGGGTGTTTAGTAGGTGGCTTATATATGAAGAATGTGTGTGTGGATGGATGTGTTACGGGGTAGAGATCGGGTGGCTTTATGAGGGACCGGTTGCTGGGTGTATATAGGATGATTGACAGGTGTCAGCGTAGGGGAGATGTGGTGTTGGCCGACTACGTCAGAGGTAATGGTTGGGTGCCGATCTTGTCGAGGGTAATACGTTTGTCTATATAGAGGGTCCCACGGATGGTTGGTTGTAGGGGTGTAATGAGTGGATGAGTCTACAGGAAGTGATGTTTATTTAGCTGCTCAGAGCGGTGTGGAGGATGAGGAGAGAGAGGCGTGGTGAGGGAGTGAGGAAGAGGGGGTGTTTGATACAAAGGAAAGGACATAAGAAGAGGCGCCCCGGGAGATGGACGTCTTGAGGGCTGGAGGAGAAGGATGTCTCTGTGAATCGATGGCATATGTAGAGGAGGGAGAGAAGAGACATCAGAAGCTACTCACAGCACGTGTAGGTAGTGGCGTGGGCGGGCTCGGGAGGACATGACACTTCTCAGCTGTGACAAAGACCCTCTGTGGCCTCTGTAATCCTCTTCCCGCTACCGCTCACAGGGTGAGCACAGGCAGCTCGGTAAACTAGTCGTTCCAGCTACACAAAACTGTGGCTATGAGAGAAGGGAAAAATGGGATCACCAAGACATATACACAAGACAACACAATATGCATGTTAGGGTTCTGTTTTATAAGACTAAAGCTCACATCATCCATCACCCTAACAAGGAATTCTTCCACTGTAAGCACCAAGGCATAATATTCTTCGGTAAAATCAGCTTGACCTCAACAATTTCGATCTTTAAGAACATACAGGGCTATAGTGCTGGATGGCAACGGTTCTAGGAACGTAACGGTGAATTGCACTACTTTAAGAAATCTACAGTTTTGAGGAAATCGTTGATTTATTGATGACACCAGTACCCAAATTCAACTACACACTGTTTTATATGAATATAGTGTGTACATACAGTCTCAAGCGTATGTCTCTGAGTTGTATGTTAGGGATTCTTATTCTAGAAATAGATTTCAGAAGACAAAAAGAATAGGTAACAGTTTAAAGTGATGTCTATAAACACTTAGATTTTCAGTTAGATGCTCGATCATGGTAACACTCTTCTTTCTTCGTTTCATTTTGTTTTTGAAACACCAGAAAGGAGATACTTTGGTCCCATGAGTCGTGGAAGATCAGTACCTTACACTGTGTATTCAGATCCCTTGTTCCTCGTCGTTTCGAGTCTTGTATTACCAGTGGTGTGCATACGATCACATGGGAACCTGTGATCCACAAATACGTACCTGTCAGTTCTTCTAAACGAAAGTTTCCTGGTGAGGTTCTCACTGTATGTCTGGCAAAACTCAAGATAACTTTAGAGCCGTAAAGAAAAAGCACCCGATCGTGCCTATGTGTGTGTGTGTGTGTGTGGATTATTACTATTTATTAGTTTGAATTCCAGGGAGAGATTTTACACTCGTGTTGCCCGTCTCTTAACCTTGTATATATGTCTGTCTCTTGTTCCTCTGTATGTATGTATATAGTTTAAGCCAGTTACCCATTCATCGACCAGCTCTGAGGGGATGACAGACACCTAAGTTGATTATAGACCTACGTGGGTCCGATCCCGGGCTGGCCCGTGTTGATTCATGGTCAGTAATGCTGACTTAGGAGTGAAGACACGATACATATATACAAGGTTAAGAGGAGGAGTCACAATATTGTAAAACTATCTCCCCGTCACACCAATAGTATTTATAAATTGTAAACACACACACACACATATCTGAGCACTAGCCTAAGCCAGATAGTCATTTATCTAGTCCCGCAGAGAGGATGAATAACTGGGATTGTCTGTGGGCTGACTGCTGCTCCCAGGATTCGAACCCATGCAGGCCCATGCTTACACATGGTCAGTAAAGCGCTAGTTCTCTTGGCATTATTTTTGCGTGTTTGTTTATATATGGAGCTATGCAGATCTTGTTGAGGTTTTGTCTTAAAGCATTTTCTTTACTTCAGGCAAGACATTTTCTCGTACCTGGTCCCCAGTCACTACACCAGACAGGTGGCGTCCTGTGGTTTTCATTAACCGGTTCACCATCTTCGTATGCGTGAGTTGTATCACTGAAAAAAACCGGTGTTAACCACCCTATATTTTGCTGTGATCCTCTTATACCTCGCGTTGTATTTCTGTGCCTAGGTCTTTTCTTAACACTATCAGGATTGCACAATCTATCCATAAGAGTTTTAAGTTCAGTAAATTTAAAATAACTATGAAATAAACTTTTAAAAAAGTCTGACTCAGATCGAAGCTTCGCTTCATCTAAGGTTACGGCTTCGGACGGTTCAGTTTCAATGTTCCATGATCTAAGCAAACCTTCAGCCTTATTAGAAGGAATATCTATATATATACAGAAACGTAATCTAACCTAACCTAACCTAACCTAACCTAACCTAAGCGCGAGTTTCCAATTGAGCCAAATTACAGATGTTTTACACATGTCATGTATCAGAGTCCAGTTATGAGGGCGTGAAGTGCCAACTCCCCAAACGGGCATTTCATTCCTCACACCCAAGACCCCTCCTCAGAGGGTTGTGTCCTTTCTTCTCTACGGGACAACTGTCGCGACCCATTGCTGCGAAAGACGAGAGGAGAGCAGTCAAGACGCAATTTATGCCAATGGCCGTGTCATCGGTATTCTGTTCTGTAAGAACCTCCGAATAACACCAGAAGCAGGAGGGGTTAGGGACATCCTCAGCATTTATGTCGACCCAGGTAGGCTGGAGAGGGCCCATAGGAATGGGAATATTGCCAGAGTCTGTGAAAAAATACTAGTCTTCAGCGTCGCTAGACGTAGAGGCGTTGGCGTAAGACAGGGAGCTGGTAGTTACAAATAATGTTGGATGTAGGCGTGGAGGGGTATGGCAGGGAGCTGGTCGCTGCCAACGTTTAACTTGTGAATGGTGGCGTTTGGTCACAGAATCTGTTTGTTGGTTTGTTTCAATCATGTTTTGGGAGTGAAGTGAATCTATCGACCATGTTTACACCTTGTGTCGCTATCTGGTGTTATACCAAAGCTATGTTTTTCCTAGTTTTCGAGGTTATATTATAGTAATGTTATATTACTAAATCGTATTACTGTCGAAATTATTACTTGAACGTTGTGATGTTTATCGCCTGCATCTATATTGTCCGGCCACGTTCAGTAATACTTGATATTTCCAGGTTGTGTTATAGCAGCACAAAAATGACTATCCGCTTTTTGTGGTCCACTTAATAATCTCGTTCTTGAGTAGCATCAGTGTAATCAGGCGTCGTTTATACAGATCGTATTGCAGTAACCAGATCCCATATTTCCGGTTCGTATTACTTATTTTTCTGATTACGAAGCATATGTCTATCATATATCTCGCATGTCCTCCATATTTGTCTTAGACACACACACACACACACACACACACACGGACATGACACTTCTTGGAGACTTGTTTTCCATTATTCGAGTACAGTTTCAATCCCTCACGGACTCTTCAATACGTACTGGGAATGCCAGAGACGGGGAACAACGTTTATACAAACTCTGGAAACCTTCGCATGTGTAAACTGAGCTGCTAGTTGCATACACGTTCGACCTTTAAGTTAGAACACGCGTCGTGAGCTGACTTGACCTAAAATGTTTAAGCCCTTCCAGACGACATCCAGTTCAATGATATTTTATTAATCATTAACTGTCCAGTAACCGATATTTTGTATGAACTTGTTAGACCAGATTCAGTCATTCATAATAATCATTAGATATGAAGACAAGGTGATTGTTGCTGTCAGTCATACGATCTAGATCTCTTGTACAATAAAAATGCGTACACTCCCGGAAGACTAAACGCTCCATATACACCACTAAGTGGAACAGTTGTTAGTGCGATGATCTGGTATTCAAACTCTTCGTCCCAACACTGGAATAAAAGCCTTCCTGTTAGAGGAAACTCGCTGGAAATGAACTCTTCGTTGTCGAATGTTATCTCTGTCTAGTGAATCTGTCGTATTAAACTATTCCATGAATGTTTGGGGATCGCAAATTAATTGCTGCTCTGTGGTCTTGACCTGTATTGGTTTTCATCACCTGGCGTGACGTATTTATTACCTGCTACAACGCTTGCATCACCGTCACTGTTATAGTGTATGTAAGTGTATCTGATGTCAGTGGGTGAGTGGTAGAAAACGATGGATAACCCCTGTAACGTATGAGGAACTATGAGAGTTCAAAAAGAAAATGATAAAATTGTTGGGCGAGAAAACTTTTGTAAGGCATAGAGAAATTAAATACTAGAAAATCTGGTAATATGCATGATGAGTGTTTAAAAGTGTCAGGAGAGGAGGCAGGATACGAAACATGATTAGATATAGCAAGCGAAGTGCTGAGGACTCGGGAGTATTTCGGGTGAAGATGACGAGGGGGAAAACGATTTTAATCGTGTGCGGCGGAGTCGTGTTGTGTGTCTGGATTGAAGTGTGACTGCAGACGTTAATCGCTCTTAACAAATGAATTAGTACAAAGACGGAGAATTCGAGACGCGCGACATGAATTAAGATTCGTTTGATTATTGATGAGAGGCTGGGTGCACTTGATCGACCCAGTGTAGAGGAACGGGGTTATGGTAAAGACTTAAAGGATTCTGTTAAAGTACAGAATTGAATTTAAGGGTTTCGGTTTATCTGCATACATGTGGAGATGTTGATTGGTTGGTTATTTGAGCTTTTTAGGTATATCAACTACCAGGATCATGAAGACCGTCAACGTAAAGTTACATCTACCAGTCAAATAGTCTTGAACATCTTTGGGGTTGCAAGGTATCTTAGAAGAACATACTCGATCTCGCTGCGTCTGTGGTTCTAGGTGAGCTGATACATGTGGGATATAGGTCTTGAATGGCTAAAGAATAAGAATTGCACAAATCTAAGTTTTTCAGTAGGGAAGAAACAGTGTCAGGAAAGGCTCACACAGAAGTATTGACCTAACTCTGTCCAAAGCTAGGGTAGAGGGGGAGGTCTTGCTGCTCGGAATGCGTTGTCGGTACGAGAAAGGCGAGAGAACTGTATACCTCGCATAAGAACTGTTGTTTATGAGCTTCTTACACTGGTGTAAAGAGAAAACTTCGGCATGAAGAGTGATGAAATAAAACTGGATATTTGTGAGGACACTTACCAATAAATCATGGCTGACAAAGCATCGGACTTCGGAAGCCGGGAGTTACCATTGCCAAAATAGAAGCTCCAGCAGGTTTTGAGGAATCTTGGTGGAAGAAAAGTTTGGGAAGTGCCAGATAGATGGCGACTGGTTATGTAAGTCTGAACATCGAAGTGAGGTGTGAGGTGTTAGGAGAACTCGGTAGTGGGTCGAGTGATGCATTTGGTGGATTACTGAATTGTGTGACAGAGTAGTTACGAGTGATTACGACGAGAGTTTTGCCAAAGAGGGAGGGTTAGTACGCAGCGCTCATCGCAGAAGATGAGAATGTAAGATTACGAAGAACGAGTCGTGTGAGTTATGTGTTGTCTTGTGTTGTGCGAAGTCGAGAAGCTTAGTTTGTAGACTGAAAGCTAATAACTCGGTGTATACGAGAGAGAAAGCGTACGTAGAAGACTATTTTACTAGCGCGCAGTGCACACCTGAGGAATGCTAGGAGTCTCGAGTTACGAGGAACGAGTCATGTGAGTAAAGTGTAGTGAAGAGTTTTGTGAAAGATGGGGAATTTAAGTTTTAGTACTGAATACCAGCAGCGCACATGTGGGTGAGGAAGAAAGAAAAGACAGCAACTTAGACCAGATGAGTGAAACTTGACAGCCACTGAAGGGCTGGCTCATTGCGCATCCATCACTAATTACCCCGGTAACCAGGCCAGTAATATTAGTAATAGCTTCATGGTAGGTGATTGCTGTCCACTTGAGAGAGAGAGAGAGAGAGAGAGAGAGAGAGAGAGAGAGAGAGACTGCATTATGCTGAATACAGAAATGATTAAAAGAATAGTTGATTAAAACGACTTATTTGTCTGTGTTCATTGTACAAAAAATACTCATTTCTTTCGATGGGTTAGTTGGTTAACACACCTGAGAATTTACCCAGATGTTTCCACAGCAAGAATGAAATATATCTGAAAGTCCTTCCTGTGTAAAGTTGTATGAATATCTGTACTTGTATATATCATAAAGTGTATATTAGTTTTCATTTAAGTTCAGAGCTCAATGTCACATAATGAGCGCATGTGACAGACTTGTGTTCGACACGTGAGTGGACGTAAAAGATTTTTCAGGTCGTGATTACACCTTAAGACCCTCAAATCGATAAGCCCAAGGCCCAACCAACCAACCAGTCAACAATGGCAAATCCCTCGTTTGTTGCCCTGTTTTTGAAAGAACACACTCCAATAAGGCGAAATAATACCCAAAACCTCTTTTTATAGCATGTGCAGTAGAATAACAAAGGGCTAACGACATGGGCTCGATTGCTGGAGGGACAACAAACTCTCCGTTAGACTGGAAGAAACGTTGAAGGCTTTTGAAACGTTTGTCCATCGACGATGAAAGATGGTTATGTATCTATAGATTCATCAAAGTCTTACCCCACGTCAAGATCGGAGACATAATCCTAAAAGAGTGCCAAGTATGGCAGAAGTTTGCGTAACTATTTAGTCAGTTTTTCTCTGTAAATGGGGACCACTTGAGTTGCAAACATTCAATATATCGGAATTGGATGCTTAGAGTCTGTCGAAGATGTAGACAAAGGAGTTATATGCCTCATTCATGGCAGTACATCCTGAGCTTTGATATTCTCTCCTGTCTCTTCGAAGTTCCAGCCCCTGCCACAGTATCGCCCGAGCCCGGAACCTCATCTCCACCACACTGTACCCAGGAGACCCAAAACCTTCACAGTCCCATACAGCCTCACTTCAAATGAAATTTCTCATCCTCACTTCCCCCCCCGCAGTATCGCCTGACCCTCTCCTCGTCAACTTTATCCCTTACAGCCCTATTATCTTCACGGTAACTATAAAACCGTCTCCACCACAGGAACCCAGGAGCCCCGTCTCCAACACAGAGCACCTGTAGCCCCATCTCCACCACAGAACCTCAGAAGCCCTGCCTCCCAACAGAAAGCTGGAACTCCCACCGTCTTCACAATACTCTGGAACTACCATCTCCTCCACGGTCTCGTCTCCGTCTCCTGGGTCATCTCCTTCCCCTCAGAGCCTCCTGGGCCCCGCTTCAAACCTCATTCATCCTAACTGTAACGTCTAATCATCTGCCAGCAATACTCCTGGAACCGCGAAGTTCCATTTTCCTTGCAGTAACAGCTTTGCCAGTCTCCCCATTATACTCCCAGAGCACCATCTCTATCTCCCCTATATCAACCAAGGCCCACCTCACCCAAAGTACTCCCTTAATCTCACAGTACAAAGAGGAGGGATCGCACAGAAGACACATTTAAGAACCAACTAGAGATTCTTTGATGTATTCTCTCCTGTTTTTCCGAACGTATTTTTCCAGGCACCGTCAAAAGCTTTCCAAGAGCTCTAGAGGCTGTGCTGTGTTGTGGTTGCCTGTGTGTATAGGCTGTCCTGTCTTCGTAAACTAGTTTGTACAAAGTTTTAGTAAAACCGTTTCTGTTCAAGGTTAATTTACGATGGTTTACGGATGTAAAAGTTTTAAAATCCCCTTTTCTTTTGTCATTGATTTATACTTTTCCCTTGGAGCTAATCTTCCCTAAATACATATTTCATTGTACACACCCTTAATTACGTTTCGCTCATCTATTGCCATATGTAAACAAAGCTCTCTTGGTAGTTACATAAGCCTCTTTTCCAATCGTCTTCACTTTTAGCGTCCTTTACCCGCCCATATCATTTCCTATTTTCCCAAAGCGTCTACAAATTTTCACTCTCGCCTTCACCAGGAAATGATCAGGTATCCGACCAGCTTCTTCCCCAGCTTCCATAGATCCACTAGCTGTCATGTCCACTTCCAGGTATCCGTTCAAACTCGCCCTCCAAATAACCTGTTGTCCTCTACGCTGCTAAACTGAAGGACCTTGCTTTTATGCATATTTTACCCTCGGCATTCTCCTCTCACATGCTCTCCCAAACGCTGACACCAGCTTCTGCAGTTTATAACACCAGCGACGTGTTTACAGGCAACAAATGGCTCTCCACCCAGGCTCCTCCACACGCTCATCGCCGACATACGTACTGCTGAGATACCTGCTTCTCTCTCTCTCTCTCTCCAAGACCCATGCATTTACCTGCCTTATCACCCCATCCATTAGTAAACTAGAAGGCCATGGTGACATCACGAACATCCTTGCTGCATACTAACAGTCACATGGATCCACCCACTCTCCTTTCTTCCTACTCGCACTGAGCTTACTTGTTGAAAACACATCACCGCTTCTGTCGATTTATCTCGCACACTATATGATCGAAACCCTCCACAGGCCATCTCTATCAAGCCTACCCTACGCTTGGATCACATCCTTTACCATACCTGAAGCCATACTGTTCCACTCCAATCTGAATCTCTGTGCATGAAATGACGCTTTTCGTCACAACCCTCCCACACAACTTGCCAGGTACACTGAAAAAAATTACCTCTGCAATTTCAATATTGGCTTAATATCCCCTTTCCTTTATTCAGTAGCACTATACAGGCATTCCGCTAAGCCTCGGGGACCTCACTATGAGCCATACATACGATTGTATTACAGTAACTATTCATCACTTATGTTTAACTATGTGCATAATGTATAAACCATAGTATTTGCTCGGTAAACGTTCTTGGATATCTTCCACTCCGACTGTCCAAAGATACCTCATTCATCCAAAGCGTGGATATATTCAACCTACTTTCTCTTTAAGCCCTTTTACGTTAAGTGAATTAGTAGTATCCTATCATAACCTCCCAGTTCTGTAAATTCTGTGATGCCTCGACTGTGTATCAGTTTACTTGTTTAGCTAACCGGTCAGCAATTCACTTTTTTTCCTTGATAAATTCAACTGCGATATCGTTCATATATATATATCACACACACACACACACACACACCCTTCTCTATCTGTATTTGTCGGAAGATTCCTCCGTAGGGGAGCTCAGATACCACCATGAGGGCGACGCCCACACATCATCTAGCCGGTGACTCCTACACATGACCCACAGGAAGACAACACACCAGCCTGAGAGGGACGCCCACACACGACTGTGAGGGAGACACTGACGTAATCCCTTTAACAAGGCTGCTCAAATATTACCCTTGTAGTGGAATACACAAACGTAGGTCGGTGGGGCGTCTACACACACACACACACACACACACACACACACACACTGACAAACAACTATACGCTGTTCTGGGAGGGACATGCACAGCGCCGTGAGAGTAAATGCGCTCACCCCATTACCTTGAGTATGATGCCTATATGTTCTCCAGGTAAATACTCATCATATATCTTCCCGTATAGTTTCATCTAAACGCGTTACTCGCCCTAGCTTCATCTTCCTCTGGTATTTCACTTTTCCTGGTTTCCCTGTCACATCGGCTTTTTACCTAAATTTCTGTTTATTTCATCCTCCGTCCTTCTTTCCAAGTCTTCTTTTGCTTCCGACAAGTCTTTATCTCTTTTTACATCATCTCTGTTACTCCCCATTCCTTATCTCTCTCCTTTCCTTTCTCCATAAGAACTCTCTCGCCTATTGCCTTACAACATATATTTTCTCCCCATAACCGTCCGACCTTCGTCTTCCTCTGCTCCAGCTTCCTCAACCCGACTGATCCAGCTCCTCTTTCTTACCCACGGTTCCCCAGTGTCAAGAGTGACCCATCAACATCCCAACAGCTGGACTCTGTTTATTGATTCTCCTCACGGCTCGGCACCCTTCTCCCAAACGCCAGACCTGGGTAGAGGAAGGAGAAACAAAAGCACACTGAAAAGTTCTTGGCTGTGAATGGCTATCGTGAATTGGGGAACAAACTGATTTTAGAAAAAATATGTGAATTTCACTGTCCTAAGTTTTTTCTCAGGTGTACCGATGGAGTCATTTCTTAAATCTATTAATGATTTACTTCTTTGCTATATATATATATATATATTTTTTTTTTTTTTTTTTTTTTTTTTATACATATTCG
>JAYMFT010395431.1:0-19344 GCA_038088735.1 Panulirus argus
TCCTGGTGTATAGCATCCTAGTCCCCCTCCTGGTGTATAGCATCCTGGTCCCCCTTCTGGTGTATAGCACCCTGGTCCCCCTCCCGTTGTATAGGATCCTTGTCCCCCACTCCTGGTGTATAGCCTCCTTGTCCCCTTCCTGGTGTATAGCATCCTAGTCCCTCTCCTGGTGTGTAGCATCCTAGTCCCCATCCTGGTGTATAGCATCCTAGTCCCCCTCCTGGTGTGTATCATCCTAGTCCCCCTCTTGGTGTATAGCATCCTTGTCCCTCTCCTTGTGTATAGCATCCTGGTCTTTTTCTCACGAACAGTTCCGCTTTCAACTCAACTTCGCGTTTACTCCACCTTTATCTCCCAAGCTCCATCGTTTTCTCCATCATTATCTCCCTAGCACCATCACTCCACCATAATTTCTATTGCTTTAAACATTTACACCACCACTATCACCAAAATCGCCCCATCATTTTCACCAGGACTCATCATTATCTGCGATGCAGCTTCTCCATCACTTTCACCCTAATTCTGCAGCGCCAACATCTCCACCACCACCACCACCACCACCGTCCCTGGACGGCCACGCGAGTGCCACATCCAGTCAAGTTAGCGAGACTGGTGGTCTCCCTGGGCCGAGGTAGTGGGACCCCAGGGAGATAGTGAGGGAGAGGGAGGGAGAGATGACTGGAGGACTCTACGGGCTGACGGAGGGACGCGGAAGACAATAAACCGCCCGACTGTTGTTTACAAGATGAATTTGGTGGAGTGCAGTACAGCAGGCGAAGGAGTCGGTCGACTGCGTCTGTTTCCCGTGTGAGGAGGCCAGGGCTTCTTCAGGAGCTTCCGGCCCTTTGCTACTGTTCCTTTGTCCGCGTTGCGAGTCACTCGCTCTGCAGCTTTGTCCGTACTGAAGTTTGTCTTGCTTTTGTGAAATGATACGTATCTTCTTGAGTGATATGAACTGGTTTTTATTTATGATTTGAACGCACATTTCAGCATCATTGACACCGGGTTTCTGTTCCCTGTTCTTCGTTTCTTGGCGTCGTGTGAAAGGCTGATTTTTAGCCCAACTCTTTTCTCTTGTCATTTTGCTTTCATTCAGACGCGTTCCTGTCGTATTTATTTGGTACGCTCAGGAGCCGTGGAAACTGTCATCTCAGTTTTCTCCATTGTACACGTAATAGTTGGAAAGCCTTATGCCCGTAGTTAGTAGGACCGTCCACAGGTGCAGGTTGTCCGTGGTGGCAGGGGGCGGAGGCAGGCAGTCAGTCCATGATGGCCCCAGGAGCTGCTAGAACTCCATATTTATCACGCCAGATCGTCAACACGGCCAGGGTGGCACGAGGAAGCGCGGACCACGTCCGTGGCCGCACGCTGCAGGCAGAGCGCGTCCGTGGCCGCACGACGCAACTGCAGCGTGTCCGTGGCGGCGGCGGCGGCGGCGAGTCGTCCCGTGGTGTTGGCGTTTTCCAGTGTTGGCGTGGAGGCTGGCTAGAGCGGACAGGCGGGGAGGCGCCCGCCGCAGGCACTGTACTAAAGAGACAAACACAGTCAGTGTCCCTCCGCACCTGGGGCGGCGGACCCCTGGCCATGGGCCGCAGCCGCCCTACCTCTCCCTGTCCATCATGCTCCAGCATCCTGGCCATATCCTGCTGCAGAGGGCCACCTGTACTGTGCACAACATGTAAGAGAGACCAAGTGATCGAGAGGGAGCATAGTACTCGCTGACGCTGTGGTAGTGAAGTGATCGAGGCCATACAATGGTCGCCGTGCTCGCGGCTGCTGGAGTGACCGTAATTTCTCGTGGAAGGTGTTGTCCAGCCTCACCGGCGGCCACCAAGGACAGACGTGTGAGTGGCGGAGTCATCGGAGGCGTCTGGTGAAGACCCAAGCATGTTGACGAATCCGGGGACCCGTCTCAAGACTGAGAGCAGGAGGTGAGTAGTGAGGGCGAACCTTCTGCAGGAGTGGGCCAGACCCTCTCTCAGGTCCAAGGGGGATGCACTGCAGGTGTCGGGGCTGGAGGCTGGTGCAGGAGATGGCCGCGCCCTCTCATGCGGTGTTGACCTAGCATGCAGGACAGCCGCCGTGCAAGGAGGCCAGTATCATACACTCGACCTTCGTCCTCTGAGGTGTAACTCGTCCCTCGTTGCCCGCCGAGTCCCGTGCACGATTTCAGGCGGCGGCCACAGTGAATGTTGCCTTAGGAGCGGAGAAGGATCGCAGTTTGTTGTTGATATATGGTGGTTGTGTGTCGTGTGTGGGTTGTGAGGACTGCTACAGTTGGAAGCCCTACATGTGTGTGTGTGTGGGACGGACCCTCAGGGCTGTTGTGACGGGTGTCGCACCCACGTCTGATTAAACTCGGGTTTTGTGGTGGAGTATCGACAGAGGCAGCTAGGACGAGGCTTGGCCGGGCGAGGATGAGGAGGTGGACATATAGCAAAGACGGATTCCTGAGGAAGTGAGTAGTACTCCTTCTGCCTCAGTAATAGCTGCACCTCAACCTCCTCTTCTTCACTGACTCTCTCCACTCTTTCATTCTTTATGAGTACACTTATCTATACACACGCACATTTAGGCACATACACACACAGAGTCACACATGATTAAGTAATGTTCTCGTAACTTGATTTCAGTGACATTTTCAGTAACTTTTCTGTATCATCCAATGGAAAGGAGACGCCTGTCTTGGTGCTATTCAGGAGGCAGAACAACATAATAACATCTGTTTTCTGTCACTGATAGGGAACATAATGGTAATGATACTAACAATAATTACTAACAAACATGATAAAACGCTTTACACAAACATTGGTTGGCAGACGTTTGATTACAGATGATGTCCCCAGCGGCTGGGATGGGGCTGTTCCCATAGCAGTATGTAAGGAGCTCAGGTGAGCTCGTTGTGGTTGCATTCCGTAACTGCAACTTGGGAACGAGGGATCGCTGGTGGCAGGAGATGACGGTGGCAGAAGTGGTGCAACAGCGTCTTTCCGAACAGTCGACTGAGATCCAGGTTGTATCTGGGCTGAGTCGGGAAGGCCAATATGTTGAACGCCTCTTGACTGATGACCCATTATGGAATGAGGGTGATCCTGCATGCCATTTTTGCACTTTTTCTAGCGGTTCCTGCTGCATAGCGAATAGGGAGTCAGGGTAGACACTTGTAAAGTTACACAGGTAGTTAGATAGGGGTTGTGAAGTGCTTTCCCTTGAGAATTTGTAACTGTTCCTCCCCTTCAAAGTTATGAGCTGACTCAGAGGATGTTGGGGCTGTGAGCCAGGTGGTGTTGGAGCTGGAAGGGAGGCTGGAAGACAGGTGGTGTTGGGACTGGAAGGTGGGGTGTGGGGTAGGTGCTGGCCAAGTGACTGTTGATATTTGTAAAGCTGATTTTTTCACTGGAGTGTCTTCAGTGGCAGACGACACCGTGATGCCCGTCGAGATTTATGTCATTCGTAAGTGACACCAGCAAATACATCGTATGGTTACCGGTCCTGGAGGTCCTGGGACATCTAGAATTCAGCGCAATGCGGACGGTGACAAGTGGAGAGCATGTAAGAGGAAATGTATCGTGTACAGGAACAAGCTGGTGTGGACGTGCAAGTTAGTGGGACACGTTTGGGGACGTGAGTTACATGCTGCAACTACTGACGCGGTTAAGGCGACACCTGGAAGCTTCGTAGGTTATATATACCAAGTTACTGGAAGGACGTGCTGGGGGAGAGATGGTTGAGGAAACAACGGAGCATTGAGTAACACAGCCGGGGGAGATGAAAGGCGAGACAGTAAACCCTGCTGAACCACGCATTTGCTCAGGTGTTTTAAGTAAGCCGTAAACGTGCTAACATAGCGCATGTTGTCTCCCTTTGTGTCAGAGGGAGTGAAAGAGTTAATATGGCGGCTTGTAATGTATAAGGCTGAGGCTCAAGAGAAGGGAGACCGGACCTGGGTAGACGGTAGTCTGGACTTGTGGAGACGGCGGCCTGGACCTGGGGAGACGGCAGCCCGGACCTGGGGAGACGGGAGACTGGACCTGGGGAGACGGCAGCCTGGACCTGGGGAGACGGGAGACTGGACCTGGGGAGACGGCAGCCTGGATCTGGGGAGACGGGAGACTGGACCTGCATATCAGTCAGCGATCTTCATCCACTAACATTTGCCTCGGAGGTTTATATTCAGATAGCTTTCAAAACGGTCGTGTGTGAGGGACCAGAGTTATAAGATTATACACACAGCGTCATGATCAGGGAGTACGGTAATGTAACCACAAGTGACATGAATGTTACCGGACTCCGCCTGCTCCAGGTGACACCTCGAGTGGTAAGTCACTGTTGGCGAGGCTGTGTCACTTGCAGGACAGTCTCCCCGCGGAACTTCTCGCCCCAAACGGCTCTACATTTCCCTTCTGTCGGGAAGTTTGGCATCAGTTCTCGTATCAGACATTTCCCCCATCTGCAACGGCTCTCGGGAACCTCCAGATAAGACGATGACTGTATCCTATAGCGTCAGCTGACCTGCTACTCTTGCCATTAGTATTTTCCTTCCAGTTTCAGAAGGGCGCGTCCCGTGGTCCACAAACAGCGACACGCAGAAGTCGTCTTCACTTGTGATGTGGAACTGCGTAATGTATGTGATGAAACATCTGCAGTGAATCAGCTGTGTAACATCCTGTGCAATATCAACATACTGGTGCAACATCCTGCGTGATATCTGACTAAGACCCTCTGTGACCCCTGTAATCCTTTTGCGCTACCGCTCACAGGATGAGCATGGGGTGCACGATAAATTTGCCGGGGTTTTCCCGGCACAAATCAGTGACTCCGTCACAAGTACTGGTAATGGGATGGGTGTAGACAGGTGCGCTGGGGAGGAAGAGGAAGGTGTAGGTGTAGTGAAGGAGAGGGGGTCAGGTGTGTGGGCCTCGGGTCATGGATGGCCGTAGGACCTAAGTCAGAGGTCGGCAGGAGCAAGACTGACGACAAGAATTTGAATAAACGATATTTTTATCTGTCATCCATAACATGAGATATGTATATATATCGCATACATGTCATATGTATATCTTAGGGTAAGTGGATGAAACGAAGCCAGGTGTGTGTGTGTGTGTGTGTGTGTAGCGTGGGGAAGGGAGACAGGAGCTACACCAGGTCCTGTGTAGTGATGGTGCAGGGCCGAGACGGAAGCCAAACCAGGTCATGTTTAGTGATGGGGTAGGGGAGAGACGAGAGCCACACCAGGCCATGTGTAGTGATGGGGCATGGGGCGAGACGGGAGCCGCACCAGGCCATGTATAGTGATGGGGCAGGGGCGAGAAGGGAGCCACACCAGGTCATGTATAGTGATGGGGCATGGGGCGAGACGGGAACCGCACCAGGTCATGTATAGTGATGGGGCATGGGGCGAGACGGGAGCCGCACCAGGTCATGTATAGTGATAGGGCATGGGGCGAGACGGGAGCCGCACCAGGCCATGTATAGTGATGGGGCAGGGGCGAGAAGGGAGCCGCACCAGATCATGTATAGTGATGGGGCATGGGGCGAGACGGGAGCCGCACCAGGTCATGTCTAGTGATGGGGCAGGGGCGAGAAGGGAGCCACACCAGGTCATGTATAGTGATTGGGCATGGGGCGAGACGGGAACCGCACCAGGCCATGTGTAGTGATGGGGCAGGGGCGGGAGGGGAGCTGCACCAGGTCATGTATAGTGATGGGGCATGGGGCGAGACGGGAGCTGCACCAGGTCATGTCTAGTGATGGGGCAGGGTCGAGAAGGGAGCCACACCAGGTCATGTATAGTGATGGGGCATGGGGCGAGACGGGAGGCACACCAGGCCATGTATAGTGATGGGGCAGGATTTGTTGGTGTTGGTGCAAATGACGTCATTCTCTGGCGGCCTCTAATTAAAATGAAGAGCAAAAAATAGCGTGAAATGTATTGTGTGAGTAATGAAATAATTTTATGCATGAGAGCTGATGAAATACGTGAGGAATAATACCCTGAAATATTTGTTGACCCGAAGATGGAATTTTGGTCCGGAAAAAATAACGCAACGGGCGAGAATTGCGGTGCCGGAAGGTGGGGTGTGTGTACTTGGTCCGTGTTGAAGCCGAGAGATGAAGAGATACAGAAGCGATCACAGCCGAGACCTGTGGCTCTTACGGAAGCGTCTGGATTTACTGAAGAATGAAAGAAACGAGTGAGCGAAGAGAGAGAGAGAGAGAGAGAGAGAGAGAGAGAGAGAGAGAGAGTTTCAAACGTATCTCCGTCAAACGGAAGGTAAGAGAAAGGGAGAGACGACAGAGAGAGATAAAAGGGAACGATTGGCTTCGCGACGCCACGGGAATGCAAGATACCAACGCCCGCCTGACGCAAGCGGGCGGACCAACCCTGGTCAGGGTACACAGGTCATGCCCTGAGGACGGAACTTGACGAATGCCCCGCCTTCCTCAGCTCCAGGGGCGTCCTCTGGCACAAGGAAAGCAGTTCCCCTCCTTCCTGAGGTATCCTGTGTCCACAAGGAAAGCACGTCATTCATGAACGTGTCATTAAGTGGATACAGACAATACTGAAAGTGGAGGCAGAGAGGAGCGTAAGTGTATATCTATATATAGTGGAATACGCCAGAGGTACAGGTCTTCCCTGACCAGACATGATGGGAAGCAGGGTCAGGAACACAGTCATTCCTGCCCTTATGATTTTTTCCTCCCCATCTGCGACCTCTTACTGCCCCCATCTTTGTCTTCCTGCCGGGACGTGTTTCTCCCCTCGGGAGGCCACCTTCCTCGTCTTGGGGAGCCATCTTCGTCCTCTCCTTAGATCATCCTGGCTCTTCTCTGGGTTCATTATCCTAGGAATGGTAGTATTTAGCCTCGGTCTCAGGCAGTGTTTACATCAGACCCTGAGTAACGTCATTTACATATTTATGGTGAGTAAGGAACCCCCGGGTTCTCCTGGGTCCCTGGGGCCTCCTCGTCAGAAAGGACTTCTCAACCAGTAGTCCGTTTTCTTACGCCTAAACGTCCTAGCGCTTTCGTGAGGCAGCGTCATGAGACAAACGAATGGTCTCCTCGTTTGCCCACTTCCAGTCCTTAACCGTCGTGTTTAACACACACACCGACTGCAGAGGCCGCCATCCACGGCCTAGTCCTACAGACTATTCCGTGGTTTACAACTCTCTGTTTAAGCCTATGTACGGCACGTCGCTCACCATATACCACATCCATCCACCTCATTCTATCCAAAGCACGTTTTTCAACCCCCTTAAATGTTCAGCCCCGGTACCTCAAAGCCTCTGTCAGTCCATCCTTCCATCTCCTCAGTCCCACTCTTCCTACATCCGCCTTGACACTTTAATCATATTAATACTTCTTTTCTCGTCCTTCCCTCAGGCCTAGAAACACACACACACTCGGCTTAAGGCAAAACTTGCCTCCACTTTCAATGGTTACAGATCATATCTACCCATCCAATCAGCCTTACGGCCTTGAGTTGGAGTTCATCGTAATCAAGGAGCGATTTGGTCCATGTTAGAGGACCAAGGTGAGTGGGTCACTGCCAGAGATATTCCCCTCCTCCTGTATTATCTTGATCTGTGGTCACCATGATAACCTGGCAGGACCACCAGGGTCCGGAGGGGCCACATGGAAGGACCACCAGGGTCTGGAGGGGCCGCAGCGTAGCGACCTAACACGTGCAGCTCGTCCACAAAAGCGCGGGTGGAGACGAGTCGCCTCCCATCGTCCGCAGTGCCGACTTGTGCCTCCCGTGCGTGAGTGGGTCGCCGGATGTTGCCCAAAGTAGTTTCGTCTTAATGGCGATTTTTTTCTTTCTTTACAGAGAGAAAGTTGAAATTAAATACCTTTTGATATAGAACTGAATATCTGATTATTCAGTACGGTTCATCGTTTTATATATATATGTCAGTTTCTGTGAGCAATTAATAGGTTTTATGTTACATCGTCAAGCGAGGGTTTATATATCCATATACCTAATCAAATGTTATCTGGTGGGAATTTTCACAGATGTGAAATTTGGGTCAGGTCCGATAATTCCGTGATTTCTATGGATTATTTGATGAAGTTTTGTGGTTGTTATGTTTTGTATTTAGATGGTGAAAAAAAATCATTATTGTAGTTATTTTTACTCTTGAATATTCGTCTCGTGTGTCGTTGTTGAATCCAATTTTATCTATCATTTTTAAGTTTTTCTATTAGAAAATTATGTAAAAATTTTTCTGAATAAAATATATTATTATTATTATTATTATTATTATTATTATTATCATAAACTATTCAGGAGATGTGGAAGCCTCACCGGTGTACAACTCCCTCCCCGTACAGCACAAATGGGTAATCACAAATAAGTAATTACGGCTACTGTCACCACTAGAGACCTTGTGGTGAGAGAGAGGAGGCCCTCCTAGACAAAGGCAGCCAGGCACCAGAGGCCTCCCTGAGGGCGCCATAGGCCTCATTGGTGGTGGGGGCGGGAGGGAGGAGCACGTATAAATGGCCGGGTGGGGAATGAGTGGGGGTTGGGGATGTGGGGGGGGGGGAAGGGTAGTGGGTGAAGGGTAGGGGGGGGGGTGAGTGGAGAGACAAGGGGTTGTGTTAGGCATAGAGGGCGTCGAAAGGACCTCCAGACTTGCCCTGTGGACGCGGGATGTGGCACGTAGTCGGTGTGTGTGTGTGATTTCTTCTCGGTTTTCTTGGATAATCACACCAATCTGAGTCACAGGCTGATTCGTACTTTAAGTGACTGATTGATTGCCTCGGACAGAATGACCTACCCGGTCCTTGGCCTGACTGTTAACTGTCGGGTCAAAGACAAGGCAGTTATACCCAAGGGTCGTACCGTCGTGTGCTCAAGGGTCGTACCGTCGTGCTCAAGGGTCGTAGTACCGTCGTGCCAAGTAGTTCTATGTACACGGATCCTCGTCTGAAATCTAAACGACCTTCGAATGTGACAAAACGACCTTGTTTCAGGTCGTCTGAGGATTCCCGGGTTAGAAGTACTTCCTGGTTAATGTAATGTTAAGTTGTACTGTTAACTTGTAATGTTAACTTTCCCAGGTGTTCTGAGAGAAGTCAGTGTTGCAAGGGAAAATAAATACAGACCTCAGCAACACTATGCTGTTGGTGGTATGACAGAGAGGTATCTACTTACATCTGGCATTGACACAGTGTGGAGGCCCAGGCCGGTCACGGCCGCGTCTTGTGCCTCTCGTCTGTGACATGACACCTCGTCTGGGGTCTGAGGTCAACACCAGACTATCACTGTCATTATTAAGCTTCTTCATCTCTCTTACACACTTGTTATTGGTATTGTTGTCATCACCATAATCATTGTCATTAATGACACAAGGCTCTTTGCCTTCTGTTCTCAATTTCTCTCTCTCTTTCTCTCTGCACTGGAGAGGCAATGAGGGGTGCTGGGCGGGCGCTCTCCCCCTCCCCCGGATGATGGGGGTAGGGTCTGTGGAAGCAGGGAACCCCTGATCAGTATTCTTTAAGTCCCTGTGTACTGTCCTCTCCTTCTGTCGTGACCTAACCACCCCTCCCCATCCGGGACAATCCGCTGCACTCACTCCAAGCGGACAGTCTTCCTGTCATATCCAGAAGCACGTTTTCTGCTTTGCTTCTGGTGTCCAGTGCTGCTGCACACACACACACATGCAGCCAGGGAGACAGGTTAGTCCCACTAACTAGTGTGGTTCGTAAACCACTGTAAAAGAATAATCAGAAAACCAATGGTCGACCACGTGCAAAGGAGAAGGTGCCTAACTAGGGCACAACGCTGTTCCAGGGAAAAGAGGTCATGCATGACCAGTCTTCTTGACTCGTATGACAGGAAGAGCTTCAGAGTAGCTCCACTATCCTCATGCAGAGCCGATTAAGAAGGTAAAGCTACAGGCTGGTAAAAGGGATAGACTCCTTCACTGGATAGAAGGCTACCACAGTGGAAAGGCAGGAGGAAGGAAGGACGCGGGTGAGACGCCCAGTCCCCAGATGTGTTGGGGTCAGCAGCGGTGTGCCTCAGGGCTCAGTCTTTGGGCCCACTAATATTCTTCGCATATGTAAATGACTCGCCTGAACAACTGGACCCCTATCTAAATATGTTTGTGGACGCCAGGTCATGAGGTGACTGCACCAGCCTGCAAGGGGACCTGGACAAACTCCAGAGTTGGTATGGTTTATGGATGATGAGATTCAGAGCGAAGAGGCGCAAGGTAACGAGAGCGGGTGCGAGGGTAATCTGGTGGGAAACGAGCGACAGGAATCAATGTGCGAAGGAGACTTAGGGGTCGACATTATGCCTCTCATCCGTCCCCAGGGCTGCGCGACAGGAGAAGTGTGGGAGAGACAGTCTCTGCTGGCGAGGACTGGAGTTGTATTTAAGCACATGGATGCAGAAATGTCTGGTGGATTACTTGCAACATGTGACGGATCAGAACTGGATTATGCCTTTCAGGTCTGGTTGCTACTCTTAAGGGAACACATAAGTCTCGTTGAGAAGGTCAAAGAAGCGGCAGCTAAGATGGTTCCTGTGACGGAAGGAGTGATGGTGGGTGGGGAGGGAACTTCTGCCTAACTATCGTCTCCATCTCTGGGGTGGGGAGGAGCCCTTCTCCATCTACATAGATTACGAATTTAAGATACAGCTGCTCCCGTTATATGTCCTTCCCATGTTCTGTCCTCCGGCAGATGAAATGGTCATAGACCATCAGGTCTTCTGTTACCTGTTCTTCTTCTGTACTACTTTCCCAATATTTCCTCCTTCTGTCTTCTGTCCCCCCCGCCCCCCCTCTCTCTCTCTCTCTCTCTCTCTCTCTCTCTATTTCTCTCAGTACTTCCATCGACAAAGCCTCCCTCTTTCCTCTGTTACCTAACCTCCCCGCTCTCTCTCTCTCTCTCCTCTTCCCAGTGAACCTTTCTTCCCACCCGTCCCCCACACCACCCCCACCCACTCCCCTCCCCTCCCCTCCCCCGCGGGTTGCGTCACCGTCCAATCATCTGTTGCATCCACTGGCAACACTGTCCCTCGCATGCACTGGCAACACTGGGATATTGATCTGCCTCGCAGTGTTGCCACGTCACCCGTTTGCTGCTCTTTTCCGAGATCTGGCAACGCAGCACCGTTTGATGGACCCCCTACAATTCCCTCACGTTATTTCAGGACCTCCTACTCCGTTTATAGACTCCTTTCACGGATCAATACAACCCTGAGGAGTTCATTGTATGCAGGGGAACTCCGGAGGACCGAATCGTGACGCCTTTATCTCGTGAATAATAGATTTTTGACGAATTTCAGGCAACATCTAATTTTTGGAGCAGTGTTGCCACCGCTCAATATTGTTGTCGTTGGTGTTGCTAGGCGGATGTTGCTCAACAGCCGCTGCCATGAGGTAGGGTGTTGCTGCAGGTGTTGCCAGGCTCCCCAGGTAGTGCCGGGGTTAAGTTGCCAGGGTGAGGCGGCGTAAGGGTGAGCTGTGCATGGCAGACAGGGAGGGTGAGGGAGTATAGGGTGTGTTGGACACACAGGGTGAAAGGTTTAACTTGGGTTTAATGTTAAGGTCAGTGAGGGATAAACCGGAAGGTTATGGGGTACACTGGATAGGGCGTAGGACAGGGTACAGGGTCTAGGGTGAGGCTCTAGGGTGGGATAATGGACACACACACACACACACACACACACCTGGCCAGGTGGTGATATAAAAGAATTATTCATTTTTTTTCGCTAAGATTTCCGCCTCTTGTTCCCCGACAGCTGCCGTCTCCCGCCCCGCGACCACCAGCTGCCGACCTGCCGACCACCGACCGACCACTGGCCGACCACCTAATGATTTGCCGACCAACAAACCGACAAACCGACCAACACTATAAAGAGGATAAGTAGTAAAAAAAAATATGAGTAAACAAATGGTAAACCAAATAACCATACATTGTAAACAATAATTAAAGGCGAAAATACAAACAATTGAAAAATACACAAACAACAACCAAAGGGGTAAACAAATGGTAAGCAACAAACAAACGAAAGGTAAACTATGAAACAAACGAGAGACATGAATATACATGGGTGTACATGGCTGTTCCTGGGAGTACGTGGGTGTACAGTGATATACGTGGGAATACATTGGAGTTCATGGGAGTAAGTTGGTGTAGTCCGAGAATACATGGGTGTACATAGTTGTACGTGTGAGGACACGGATATGTACAGGTGTGCATGGGATACACTTAAGCTCACTGGAGTGCATGGGAGTGCATTGGTGTACATGGGTGTACATGGGAGTACGTGGGAGACACAAGAAGACCCGATGGTTCGTGACCAGGTTGTCTGCTAGAGAATAGTAATAGTATCCTACATCCCTAAACTGTACAGATGGAGACGGGATAGTCAAGAAGACGGCTCCTCCACACACACACCAGCTCCCCGGATGATGATGATAACGAGCCGGTAATTAGCCAGTTGGGTGAGGCTGGGACGGTATCCCACTGGCTGACTGTCAAGTGCACTGAACACTGAGACATTTATGCTACCGATATATATATATATATATATATATATATATATATATATATATATATATATATATATATATATATAGACCCTGGTAGCCAGGCGGCCAGGTACATGGTTGCCAATGGTTACAGAGAGGGGGGGGAGGGGGGTGCCTAGGGCAGGGGGTCACGTGTCCAGGCACATGAGCGTGATGCTCCCGCCTCTCTCCTGGTGTTTATTACACGCTAAAGATACAAACATATTTTGCACGTCTTCTTCAAGTGCTTGGGCGAATGACGTCAGCCCGGCCACTTGCTATCTCCCTCTTGATGCTTGTGTGTGTGTGTTTCAGTGGTGGCTTTACTGTACTTATGTATCTTCGCATATATGTATCTTCAACCACTTCCAGTTATACGAGACGCCAAAAAATGTGGAAACGTCAACACGGCTCCCACCCTAAAGCCACCCATCTCTCCTTCACCTAATCGTCACACATCACTACTGCTGCTGCCAGTGTCAAGATCCCTCGAAAATCTGATGCACAATAGAATTAACCAAAATGTTCCCAAGTCAGTCATCCATGAAACACAACACTGTCCAGGGACCTCAAACAACACATCGTGACTGGCTTCAAGCAACCCCAGTCCCCTTCCCGCACAGCACTAGAGGCGATGGATATCAACAGAGAATTCAGCCTGGTTGCCTGATATATATACCCCCACACAACATAACTTGCCACACCGTCCTCCACAATAATGACAAACGATGGCTAGCCGACTCCACAGCTGGTCACCAGGGAGGAGTCAATATCATTACAGCTTCAACTCTAAAGTGATCAAACTCTGCAAGGCAGTCGCCCTGTGGAGCAGTTCTCTCTCCAACCCTCTTCAGCGTCTTCCTACATGACCTGCCGCGGCCCCCTCCCCTTGCAGACCACAGTGTAAAAGTTCTCTCGTACTCAGACGCTCTCACAATCGCCTCACAGCGACCTGACTCCACTCAAGCGGCAGTGTGAACGTACGCAATACGTCACACATGTAAAACTCTGGACGTCACGAGACAGACAGAACGTCAGCATCACCGCAGATATCTACTACCGTCACCCACTGAATGCTGACAAACATGAGTCAATCTTGCACCCTCCCATCACCAAAAGTGGTCAACCACTTCCACTAAACGTAACACCAACTTCACTACACGTACATGACCCAAGCATCATATATATATATATATATATATATATATATATATATATATATATATATAATATATATATATATATATATCTCCAGAACTGTCAAACTCAGGCAGAGTTGGAGGTCAGATTGAAACAGTGTTGGAGGTCAGAGTAAGATAGAGTCAGAAGTCAGATTAAGGTAGGATCAAGGATATAGAGCGATGTAGAGCAGAGGTCAGAGGTCACTGTACCTTCCGGTGGGGAGAGAGAAGCTCTACCTGCAGGAGACTTCAGCGGCCAGGCCTCCCACTGACCCGGGCGTCGGCCTCAATCTTTGGGTCAACAACTGACGGAGAGAGAGAGAGAGAGAGAGAGAGAGAGAGAGAGAGAGAGAGAGAGAGAGAGAGAGAGAGCATTGGGTATAGTTAGAAAGACAGAAATAGATTTCTAGAAAAATGAGACAGAAATATAAAAAGATAGCTATGATAGATACAAGGATTAGATAGAGGGAGAGAGACTGACAGAAATACAGACAGACATAAGTGGAGACAGAGACAAACAGAGCCATAGGTACATTGACTCGCCCGAGGGACTTTCCAATAGATTTAACCATAACACATTTCTCTTTTTATTTACATAAAACACTCGCGGGTTGCCGACCCTCCGGTACAAGAGAGAGAGAGAAAGAGAAAGAAAAAACTTGCCAAAGTTGCGTACGTTGGCCTCGGACGTGGGGAGGAGAGCGACAGAGAGACGAATGTATGACTGGTGCTCGTGATCCTCAAGACGTTTTCTTTTTTGCTGGCTCTGATCCGCGAGACGTTTTTCAAGATGTCACCAGCATCACCAGAGCCCCAGCGTCATCCTGGTGAAAGTACACGGCCGTTTTTGCCTCGGGGCGAGGCAGGGAGGTGGCTTGGTCACATGGCAACATTGTGGTGGTTTCTTAGGAACGCTGTATTGGTTCATGGCAACACTGGGTTGGTCCTATGGGAATACAGTGTAGTCCAAAGGCAACACAGTGCAGGTGCCATGGCAAAACCCAGTCTCGGTGCCGTGGCAACACCCAGTCTCGGTGCCATGACAACAGAAATACCCAAGAGACCTTTCCCAGGTTCCTCCCGACCGTTCCACATACCCAGGTTCAGCCAGTTGACCGAGGGGGGTCCCTGTATGGCACCACATGGCTTCAATTCGCTGTTCTTTTCTAAAAAGAAAAAAACAAACAAGAGGTCTCCGAGGAGATCAAATAAAAGCTTTCATATTACTGAAGATTTTCGAGAGCGAACAATAACTCACGACTAATTTCTTTACATTAGGCAGAGACACGAGCCCTGAAGTAGGAGCCCCAGTGTGGAAGTTAATACGATGCTAACGTTGGCGAACGTTTGTTCAGCTGTTCAGCAGAAGAAACGTTTGCCAACGTTAACATCGTATGTCCTTCCTCTTGCTGTTATTGTTCAGGTGTAGAACATCAGGGTCAATGAACTACCCCCGATGGTGCTAAGGTCAATACACCCCCACCAGATGGCGTTAAGGTCATGAGAATTGCTGATTTACGGTTTAACTAATACTTAATTGATGTCAGTTATCAGGGAATACGTATGATCAAGAATGATAATATTAACATGTATGTATTACAGCTACTTTTTTGATGTTTCCCTCACGGCCGATGTGCCGTAGGGTGAGCTGGGTGGGGAGGAGCCTTCTGCTGTACTATCCTGTCCGCATCTATCTATCTAACGATCTATCTATCCATCTATCTATCTGTCTATCTGTCTGTCTATATAGCTGTCCTCGTCACAGACCATTGGGTATATCGTTATCTGATTTTCCTATGTACTCCAACGGCAAGACGTTGTTTAGAAGCCATAGCAATAAAGAGAACTGGTGTTAAGAATAACAAAACGGGGCGACCCTGCCTCGGGCCTGTTCTGTCATTAGGGTCAATCAATGCGAAACGGTCGTCAGTCTCTCTCTCTCTCTCTTTCCCTGTCCCTCATGTGTCTGCCTGCCTTTCTCTTACTCTCTCTCTCTCTCTCTCTCTCTCTTTGACCCTGTCTGTTTTTTTTCTCTCTCTCACACCTCTCATCCCTCACAAAAACCCCTCCGCTCCAACAGGAGGGGAGGGGAGGGGATAGGGGAGGGGGGACAGGTAGGTACCCCAGGTGGAGAGGCCAGCGGGCGGGCAGGTTCGTTCACCTCCCCAGCAGGCAGCGCCGCCCAGCGCCGCCCAGCGCCGCGTCCTTCGTGATCTGACCTCAATTCCCGCCGCACGTACGCTCGGAAGTTATCGTACGGCGGCAGTCAATGCTTCGTCGTCTTGTAGCGCAGTAGAAAAAATAAATCATCGTACGTATGTCTCTAAAAGTTGTCGTACAGCATGGCGGCGGCACACTGGTTCCCTCGGTGGGGAAATGAACTATCGTACGTCTCGGCTGTTGTTGTGCCCCGGCAGGCGACATCCCCCCTTGGTAAGGAAGAAATATTGCACGCCTTGAAAGTCACTGCACAATGCAAGGACGGGAATGATAGGGTGAGGGGGAAACGATCATTTTATTCTAGCATTAAATAACGTACTACATGAAGGAAATGGTGCCGAGAGGGAAGAAATAGGAGGGGAATTCAATCACTATTTTACAATTTCGAACGAAAGAATCACACGAAGGAAATGAAGTCGAAAAGATGATTGACGAAATGGTGGAAAATAATTCCAATTTCATGGCACTGAAAAATGCATTCAAATGAAGGAAATAATTCATCTGTGAAGGGAAGGATTTCTTTCCCTGAGATTCCCTCCCACACCCCTGTTCCATGTACCTCCCCACTCTCCCCACCACCCTCCAGCCTCCCTCCCTTCTTCCCTCTCTCTCTTTCCGGCACTCTCACTGATAACTACCCTCTCCTTGCTCTCACTCATACCTGCCCTCCCTCTGTTCTCACAGGTATATCACTCTTCACTGACTCCCCTGACACCCTAATCCACGTTCACTCTCCCTGGCACTCACTCTCTCACCACAGTGATCAGAGATTGAAGACACAACGAGAGAGAGAGAGAGGGAGATGATAAGACAATAATCCTGCTCTTGTGAGGAAGCGAGCCTTTCCGTTCTGGCTCGTTGCTTGACCCCAAGCGAGAGCCGTCGTCTGGCGAACACCCTGGGCAGCAACCAACGTACCCAGGGCTCGTGGGTTGGGTTACAATGGTAATCAGAGTGCGGGTTGCCGTCCTCACCCCTCTATGTTGATGGGAGACATGTGGCCACACCTCAGGGCGCTGCACTCCATGGTAACAGCCTCAGACCTCTCCCCCTCCTAGTGCATGACAACCCCCCCCCCCACAACCCGTGTACAACAACCACAACAACCGCCCGAGGGTGTGGTCGAAACTAGAGGTTCCCTTAAGGCATGATGATAACTTACAGAGGGCCTCATCGTGTAGGGCAACAGCCCTCAGAATCCCCTACTGAATGGCTGAAGCTCAAAGAGACCCCCTAGTGTATGGTAATAACCTTTTGAATACTCCTAGTGTATGACAACTGCAGGACCTCCCAGAGTATGGCTATAACCCTCCCAGCACCCCAAGTGTAAGGCAGTGAGACGTGGGAACCCTCCCTAATGTATGGCGACAACCCGGCCACCACCCCAGACCCCACTTGTGCATGGCAACACCCAGGGATAACCCCCTAGAGTATGGACGCGACCTTTCCACTAGCATATGGCAATTCCTTCTTCCCCAGAGTGCGCTACGTAGGCCACTTACACTCTCATATAAATTTTCCATGGCATTGTAGGTGGTTCTCACACGGTGTTCCATCACAGCCAAGAGGGCGGGGAGGAGCCTTCTGCTGGACTGTCCAGCCTCCGTATTACGAAGATTTAGACTACGGGTCACTATACTGTCCTCTAGCAGATAACCTCGTTATAGACCGCCAGGTGTTCTGTTATCTGTCTCTCCTTCACTCTCCCGCGCCCTTCCACACACAGTAAACCTTCGCCTCTCGTAATCTGCTCCTGTGGGGGGGGAGGTTCACTCTACCTGGGAGATGATCTCTTGTCTCTGTTTCTCCTGTAATTGTCTCATCATCTCTCGTATCGTGTTTACACCTCCCTCTGTAGTAATCTTAAAAGGTATCGAGGAATTTCTTCAATAAATCCTTCCTCTCTTTTCTATAATCATATAATTTTCGTGTTCTCGACATAGCTTTAAATTATTACTTTTGTTCACTTTTCCATACTCATGATAAACAATTTTTTTACATCTCCTCTACGGTAAATAATAGATGCATAACACTGGTCAATGAAATATCCTTCCCCAGGCAGCAGGAGAGCACTGAGTTTACCGTGCGCCAGGTAGTGTTGCCATGCGGGAGGCGACGTGCGCCAGAGCAGGTCGCCTCCCGTAACGTTATCTGGCAGGAATATTCGCTGAGTTGTCATGGAGAAGTGTCCCAAGCTTGTTTACAATCGAGGATCGTTTTCACTTGTAAAGAGATATTCTCATGACTGTTTACGCGTTGTTTTTTTACACACCGTTGCTTCATTTTCCTTATCTTTACAAGTTTATCAAAACCAAAATCATAGAAATATAATGACACAGAGAAAGATTAACCAATAACAATTGCTTTCAAAGTTATTGTTTGAGAATTAACTATTTATTTGACGTCACTAAAACTGAAATAAAAATCAAGGCTTTAAGTGTACGTTTAAAGACGTTTCCAATTTTCCCAGAAAATCTTTCTTTCATATCTTAAAGTCGACTGATTGAGTGATTTAATGACAGGGTGGGTACTTACGTACTTACGAGTACTTACATACTTACTAGTATTTATGACGAGAATTTCCGAAAAGGCAGGGCTGGAGAGTAGCGCTCACCGCAAGAAATATGATTACGAAGAACGAGTCGTATGAGTTATGAGTTGTCAAGTGCTTTGTGCGAGATGGAGAGACTGTGTGTGTTTGGGATGAATGTCGGCAGCCCGGAGAGAGACAGAGACAGAGGGAGGTCAGTAGTGTGTCAGCTGTGAGTCACCGAGACGAGCTGTGGACACACCAGGTGTCCGTGAGCCCCAGTCATGAGGACCTCATGGTCATGAGTGGCCGTGGTGGGAGGAGCTGCTCTGGGAAAAAAGATAATGTGTCTGTGTGTGAGTCATGGTGCCGACCCCGGCCCCCAGGACGGCCATGTTCTGTCGCTCCCGGCGGGAAAATCAGAGAACCAGCGGACACACGGGCCCGAATCCTTCCTTCCGACGGCACGACCCTTGAGCACGACGGTACGACCCCCGAGCACGACGGTACGACCCTCGAGCACGACGACACGACCTTTTGCATATAATGGCATGGCCTTTGACCTAACCAATAAGGTCGTACCGCCGTACTCAGAGCTAATAAGAAAAAAAAAAGAATAAACATCTCTGGGCATACGGAAGAGAGTGAGCAGCCTCCACACATGCAGACGGGAGAGAGTGGTCGCCAACACACAGGGACTGTCTGTCTATCCTGCTGATGTGACGTCTGACCAACTCCCTCGTTACTCACTAATGAAATCAGTACATCGTGATCCACCTCATTAAAAAGGTCTAAATACATTCTTAATTGTTTGGCTTTAAACTCTCCTCAAGATGTTTCTATTGAATATACGTAGCTTCATCATAATATATATATA
>JAYMFT010395442.1:0-19342 GCA_038088735.1 Panulirus argus
GGGCCCCGTCATTGCCAACCCCCCCCCCCCTCCGTCCCTCGGCTCCATCGTGCCTCCCCCCCCCCCCTCGCCCGCCCCAACGTGCCAGGGGTAGTCATTCATTGAGAAATCTTATCATATCCTGCGTGGCTGTGACGTGTGTGCCCGCTTGCTTCTGGCTCCCACCGCCCACACACACACGCACACACTGCTTGGCCGGGGGTGTGGGGTGCTACCCCACGGCCCCACAGCTGTGTCCGTCGCGGGGACAATAACATACTATAGCCGGCGCTCACAGTAAGGTCGGTGGGTGGGTGGGTGGGCAGTGGCAATTCCTCTTCCTGGTGAGGGAGGGGCGGGCGGGCGGTCGTGTTCCTGGTCCGTGCCTGCGGGAGGAGCCACCTGCCCGGTCCGGAGGGCCACCGCACGCCCGCCGGGGGCACTGCCCGAGTCGGGTGAGCGAGCGCCAGAGGCCGGGGGAAGGGTGCTACCAAGGCTCCGGCGTCAGACACCTGGTGGTGGACTTGCTAATCGCCTTAGCCTGGTCGTCAGTCCACAGGTGAACCCACACGGGCGGGTGGCAGCCATTGAGGCGAGTCTGCCAGAACCGCTAAGACATCCGGGGCGTCTCTGACCTGTTCTGGAGACGACGGCGATCCTGATATTGTTTTGGCCACCAACGTATGTGGGCAACATGTGAAGACTTGTGTTTCATTTACTAGTAAATCTTCTTCACAAGTAACAGTTGCCAGCCAAGGTCTTATCAGGGAGAATTGTTGTTTACTGAGTCAATAAAAGCATTTGAATGGGTACATAGAACTCCAACATACCGAGGAAACCGATCGTACAAAGCCCCTGAAAGCGTATTGTCCAGTATTTTCCCGGGCGAGACCTTGCGTACAGCCTTAGAGCAGATGTTGTTAGCCTTGCTGGTTATAACCAGGAAAGGTCAGCATTCTTGCCCTCTCTGTTGGCACCGCACTGCCCCAGGCAACTCCAGTAAGAGCAACTGATCAATAAGAATGTCTTGTCACTTGTGGGTAGGAAGCCGTGGCTCATTCTGGAGAGGTTGGAGTGTGAAACATGATCTGATAGGCTGTAAGGGAAACATAGGCCAGGGGAACGCAGCCTCAGGTGGCATGAATTCAACATAAGGAATGAACTGGGCCGCTTCTGATGAGGGACGGTTGATATGGCAGTGGTTGGCTGGGGATATTTTCTTGGTGGGAGAGGCGCTGGACTGCATTATTGGTGTGGTAGTTTCCGAACACCGTAACATTGCGATGACTAGGCTCAGCACCTCACTAACTGACCTCTTCGTCATTCACAGTTTTCCGTTCCTCTTGGGAGAGTTTAGAGGGGCGGGGGGGTAGCAGTGCATCCACTCTTGTGTTGGAAAGGAGCGGGGACCGCGGACTCCCCGGCCGGACTGGTGAGAACCGTAGGTCTGTCCTGTAACCTTATCGCCGGCCTTCTGGCGCAAGTTAAAGGTCAGGCCGCTGCGCTGGCGCCCCTTCCTACGACTTGTCTCATCCAGTGGGTTTGCCGTAGTGACCCAGCTGCCTATATTGTGTCCAGGTCACACTTTTATAGGTCGGCTGCTCATTGTTAGAGGTTAGACTCTTGTTAAGTGGGATTGTCGATAGTTACAGGTCAGACCCCTGTTGTCCGGGATTGTTGGTTTAAACATATATGAGGAGGGAGGAATGAATGGTAAAGAGGTCAGAGCTTGGGGAAGGGGCACGGTCAATAGAGGTCAGACTGTCGTTAAGTGAGGTTGTCGGGAGGTCAGACCCTAGGTAAGCGGGATTGTCCATTGCTGGGATAATTAGAGGTCAGAATCTTGTTAGTTGGGACAGTCGGAAGTTAGAAGTCAGCACCCCCATGTCAGGGGGGTATTCATGGTGTCTGTAAGTCCGGATTCGGGGAGACAAAATTCACCATTTTCTGTACTTTAACAAAGGTTCATTTTCCATGTCATAAACTTGGATGCATTACATACCATTTTTTATTTCTCTGAACTTGTGTGTGTGTGATTTCTGGCTTCTCAAAATAGGTATCCGCTGCTCATACTGGCTCGTTGCTCACTGTGTGTGTGTGGTTTCCGGGATGGGTTTGTCTTTGCGGTGACGGATGTCTGTGCCAAGTTGGATTTGCGCCCGGACGGCAGGCACACAGGGGAGGGGAGGCAAGTGTAAAGTAGGCACAGTTCGTATTATTCGTGTGCGTATTTGTCGGTTGTCTTGCGTTGTGTAAGGAAGTGAAGTTTGAAAGGTTTTAGTTTAATAGTACAAGACACTGTGTCATTGGCTGAGGTTTATAAATGTATAAGTGACTGTATTGTGATAGGAAGTGTTAGTGACTGGAAGAGTAGTAGTCTTATTGCTTCGGGAGACTGGCCAGTCGCAGTCTAGGGCTTGGTCTCCGGGTCGGTGATGATGATGGTCTAGGGCCGGATGTAGCTGTGGGGAGGACTGACCATATGCATGACTGTCTCTCCCACATGTGAGTGAGATAACTAGGGTAGTGTGGGTGGGTCTTGCTGCAGACAGAGGGACACTGCAGGGTGATAACATCAGACCAAGGGGTCTCGGGGTACCTGATGTCATCCTTGTGTCGAGGACGGGCTCTTGCGTTGCCACCTCTGGGGGCAGGTGGAGGATTGTGGGGCCTCGTGCATGAGGCTGGTGATTACTGCCACCCTCTCTCACCGGCAGGTGAGGGATCCCGCCGCAGGAGGTACGTATGTCTAACAACAGTAAACATGGGTTGGTGGTCGGCTGATGTGTTGACTGTGGGCTCCCTTGGGGGTGACACATGACCAGACCTTCGCCTTTGTTGTAAACAAAAACCAGCTGGGCCGTGGCGGCTGGGGTCTCTCACGCACCCGGATGTAAACATAGGAATTACACACGCCCACCCACCCACCCAGGTCGGTAAACTCCACCCCGACCCGTGGGCGTCCACCAGATCGTGGGAGGGGCTCAACCTGCAGGACTGGTGGGCGTACCAGATGGATGGGAGGGTTGTGGTCTCTTGCGGGGTGAAATATGGGACGTGTAGCCACACCTGTCCATCATGGGTAGGGAACGGATAAATATAATCAGGTTTGCTGTTGGCCAGGATGGGTCGCTTGGACCACAGGGTCTGTTGCCACGTCAGGATGGGCGCTACGTCACCCGGGTCACCCACGTGCCTGGTGTCTGGCCCCTGGGAAGAGGCGTTATCTCTCCCGGTGGGCCCCCCAGCCCCACTTAGTGTGGCTCCCCAACCCTCACCTGCTGACCCATACTTCACGAACCCCCCCACCCATCACACACGCACACGCCCTAGCCGCTCCTCCCATCTCGCCACCCTTCCCTTTCCCCTTTGCCACCCGAGGTTGGAAGATCATGTTACCGTAGCACATGGGAGCGAGGCCACAGGTTCCCACGACTGTATTATATCGGCCACCAGACTGGTGCCGTGTGCAGTGCGCCTTCCTTGTCGAGATGCAGTACTGTGGCTGGACCAGCTCGTCACGCTGTGAAGAGTTAGTTTGTTAGAGGAATCCCTGCTCACGACGGTACTGCCCTTGGACACGGCGATACAACCCTTGAACACGACGCTTCATGCCCTCGAACTCGACGCTACAACATTTGGGTATGTTGGCTTGGGCAGTGACCTGACCCCTGAGGCTCAGGTCAAAGGTCAGGTCATCACACCCGAGGGCCGTATCAGGTCTTCTGAGGTCGTCCCGTCGGGCTCATTTGTCCAACAGCTTAGTGTTGTTGGTCTGTCAGTACAGCTTTAGCTCTATCTGGGTTGTCAGGTCCGGGTCTGTGCTGACGCTGACGCCAACGTCAGCAGATCGTGCTTGACTCCTGACTCATCTGTCAGCATCCTTGCCGGACACCTCTTTTTCGGGTTGGGAGTGAGGGGGGGGGGAGGTTAGAGTGCCGGGGGAATGGAAGCGACCGGACGACGTGTCGTAAGGTCACACGACAGGATGCTGTCACATTACTTACATGACGTGCCTCACGCTCTCCCGACACACACACTCTCTCTCTCCCCGTGGGGTAGGATCACACGAACCCCAGGGGGGCCTTCCATCTGGGGAACGAGAACCTGCATGGTACGACGGGGGCCCTCAGTCTGGGGAGGGGGAGACACACGGACCCAAGGGGGGAGGGTTGGGGGCAGTGTGTGTAGCTCCTACCAGGTGGGGCGGGGGAGACTGTGGCTCGATCCATATTAGGGCAGGAAGAATAGGAGGGGGGGGGGGGTTACGGCTTGTATGGGAGGGGAAAAGAAAGAAATTGAAGGCAGGAAGGAAGTGGGGACAGATGTATGTATGCCAGAGTTGTGTTTCTGGTGGAGGTGTCCAGCACGTCACCAGGTGTAGCCTAGCCGAACCCGTCCACTCGACCCCTTCATCTGGGCTGAGCCGCTACGTCAGGAGGTGGGGGACGGGGGGCGGGTGTAGACCTACGTCTGCCAGCACCAGGCCTACTGAGGGGCTCTTGCCCTCCTCCCTTGCCGTAAATAACCCAGTACACCCATCAACCCTGCCCACCTCACTCGGGCTCTGCCGCTTACATAATTAAGTCCAGCTGTCAGACGCTATTTTTAACTCTTGGCTGAAGTATTTCATAGGTTAGAGGCCGTTTGACGGACGGCCGGAGAGTTGGGGAGAGGACCTGTGTTTTGACCGCTGGTTGAGTGCCCAGTGTTTGGCAGGTACCAGGAGAACGTTGAGGCACAACAGTCGACCGATCCATACATTTACTGTTGGAAAGGAGTATGTGTGACAGGAAAAACACTTGACAGACATTACTTAAGAGCTGGTCTGTCCATTTTATGGCAGCTGCCACCAGTGTAAGTCGCTTTGGACGGATGGGTGCTATGACTCGTACGGACTGTCGATGACAGATGGTGCTAATATGCGATAGCCAGTGGCAGGGTCAGAGTGTACAAGTGGCCAGGTGGTTGATAGGCAGGTGAAGCGTTTGACTGGTACAATGAGTTTGCCGGTGACAGCGAAAACGTTTGACTGGTGGTGAAAGGCTTGACAGGTTTGTAGGCCGTACGGAGGGTGGCATGAACGTATAAGTAGGCGGTGGGTGGATTTGACAGGTGGCATTAATGTATGGCAAGTGACGGGAGGATTTGCACAGGTGTCATGAATGTTTTACAGTTGATGGGAGGCGACTGATGGCCGGGTTGGTGGGGGCAGAGGGGAACGCGGCAAGTGTTTAAAGGGACGTGGTGATGGCAGGAGGCCTTGGAACCCCTGGTTGGTGGGAATGGGTCCGATGTGGTGGTTGGGGGGGGGTATTGGTTGGCAGGTGTCTGGGGTGATGAGTTCGACAGAGGCAGGTCAGGTCAGGTGGGTTCGACCCAGGTCCCTCGACCATCCCCATAACTCTTACTTCATCCGCTGACCCAGGGGCCCTGATTGATCCACCGGCCTGTTGATGTCAGCAAGGCAAACTGCACTCTGTGAGGTACAGACACTTTGCGAGTCCAGGTGACGTCGTCATGCAACAGGTGTCGTCAAACTATGACCTGACGCGTCCCACTCACGCACTCCTCTCTCCTGCTAAGATCAAAGGACCTCGGCAACTTCAACTCTGAACACGACGGCACGACCCGTAAGTGTGATGGCACGGTCTCAGGTCACACCTTTAAGGGACAGGTCAAAGGTCAGGCATCATATCCAAGGGCTGTACCGACCTTGCCTAAGGGTCGCAGTGTTAATGGAGGCGTTAACCAAATATTCTTGGTTCCATAGTGATGGACTGTCCCGGAAATATTAGCCAGACGCCATTGTTGATCCCAGAAGACAAGACGCGAGGCCAAGTTTCGTAACCCAGAGGTGTTGCTCTCATACTGCTTACGTTAAGTACGACTGCGGAGCGAGGGGACGACCAGAGGCGACAGCAGGTCGTTGGACACGCCAGGGGGCTGTAAGGCCGGATAGTTACGGGAGAACCAATACCCCCAGAGGACCAGATCGACCGGCAGGGGACTTAAATCTCCCTCCACTTCAGGGGAACTTAGGTTCACCTCGACGTCAGAGGAGGGTAGGGATGGGGGGACTCGGGTCTTCCTCAACGTGGGGAGACTTGGGTCTTCCTAGGCCTAAGAGGGTGACGTGGGTCCTCCTCGAGCGGAGGGTATCTGAAGTCTCGGTCGGCTGCAGCTACTCCTTCCCGGAGCGCACGCTGCCATACCTTATACTGCACACAGCTGTATAGGTCATCAGACAAAACATTGTCTTCAGTGTGTTTCTCCTGACATGTACGTGTTCGTAGGAGGGCTTCTGCAGGTCTGGTGGGACTCGATGTTCCCTGTGTTTGGTCGGTCCTTGTGGGATGGGACCCAGCTACTTGCCTTCTCCTCTTCAGGTAAGCCGTATTTAAGATAAACTGCTGGTAGGTCAAGGTCAAAGACTGCATTTTTTTCTTTATATGTTTAAGTGGTGGTGGTAAGGCCAGAGCACCTCGCTTGGACCTAGGGTCTGTGTATGTATAACCGTCTCTCGCTCTCGTTATATTTGTGTATTTTGTATCTCTTTCCCCTTGCCTTCCGTTCCATCCCCTCCATCACCCTGCAGCTGCCCCTACCCCTCCCACCTTTCCCTTTAGATGGGCTCTGTAAGGACATCTTTAAGGTTCTCAGTGTTCCCCGCTGACGTCTTCCTTTGCATATCTGACAGTGTCTCGCCTCCACAGGCTGGAAGAGAGAGAGAGAGAGAGAGAGATGTGTGCTTGTGTCTGTCTGTCTCTAGTATTTTTCCCCGTCTCTTGGTGTATCGTCTTGGCGGGAAGGGACGAGTTGTTGGTGACGTTAATGGAAGATTGGTTCGCATAGAGACGGGGATGGGGGGGGGGGGAATGTCGCTCCATTATGGGGGGGAGGGGTAGAAAGATGGTGTTCGCGATGTATTGTTTGTGAAATGTGAGAGTTCAGGGTGTGTGTGTGTGTACGTACGTACCAAGTTAGCGGTATGATTTATTCTGAAGACTCGATAGTTAATTTGATAATAAGTTGATGTGAAGGAAAGCTGTTAATTATTGAAAAACAAATACTCAGGATTCAAGCATTTATTCCAAGAGAAAGTGGACGCAGTTGTATTGGAATTATGCAGACCCTCTCGCTGCCGCTGAGGCGTACGAGAGTTTCATCATAGGCGACTGGCAGCAGTCGCGTCTGGCCGATCATCTGACATCTGCGCTGCCAGGCAGCCTTTCGCTCTCGCTACGAACTAGGGATTTCGTTTTGTTTCAAGACGCAACACTGGAGAAATTGGGAACATAAGGTAGTTGGATATTGAAACTGTAGTGGAGGAAATGAGGATGAAAATAAGTTAGAGAAAGAGAGAGAGGGAGAGAGAGAGAGAGAGAGAGAGAGCGTGTGAGGGAAAGCGAAAGGGATGTGAGGGAGAGTGGGAACCTTGTGATGGTCTCTACCCCCGCCTTACATAGTCCATTATCACAGGTGCCGGGAGCAAGACAGTGCCATGCCCGGGCCTGCGTTAAGAGCGGCGCTCCCACCTGTAAATGAGGGAGCAACCGACCCATCCATCTTTGTGTTTCGTAGGCCGGGCCTGCGCTTGCCATGGTCCACTCTCTTTCACTGGCCCAAATGATGCCATTAAAGTTGAGCCACTCGTATATTTACTAACACTGTGAGTGCGTTTGTTAGTTTAGACCTCTGACCTCAGCTTAAGCTGACCAAACTTAAGCTAACCTGACGAAGCCGAACTTTAGTCTAAGCTGACTTGACGCAACCCAATTTTATCTGAAGCTGTTCATAACATAACGCAACCCGAAGTAACGTAAATTTAAGCAGAGCCATTGTCACCTAACCTAACCAACTTAACGTAACCTAAGCCTCAGCAGGCCTGACCACACCTGAGTATGCTTCTGGTCTGGTAATATGTTCCCAGATGGACTGTAATGATCAAGAGAGTGTAAGGTAAACATCAGTTGTTTGCTGAGGCAATAAACACACTCGACTCTTAATGACCTCAAGGCCATCCCCACCAGTGACTTCTTATTCCTGAAACACTGACATCGGACATCACCCTGATATAGTTGGACTTCCAGAAGGCTATTCACACACACACACACACACACACACACACACACACACTCCACAAATGATGGGGAAGGACTAAACATCCCCCCCCCTCCTCCTAGAAAGTAGTAATGCATCACTAACGCATATCTAACAATAACAGCGGAGTACTGACGTTTAATGTAACATGATTGTTTAAAATATTTTTATAGAAACGGGAGTTAAACGATGTGTGTGTGTATGTGTGTGTGTGTGTGTATGTGTGTGTGTGGTTTCACAGGAGAAAGATCTTGGCTCAAACTGTTGGTTCACCTCGAACGGAATTATACAGGCTATAGGGAAGACATAGTAATTGAGACGCTAGTAAAGACAATTATAGAGACACAAGAGAAGATATGATTGTAGAGCTCTGGAGGAGATACAGTTATACAAGATCATAAGAGGACACTCACAGAAGCTCTTAAGACGATACAGAAATTGTGTTAGGCATAACTCTAATTAATGGCTCTTGCTGTTCTCCATTCAAGGTATTATATTGGTCGCTGTAAACCACACGAGAATGTGGAGTTGCAGTCGTGTACAAAGATTGGTTGGAGAGTTTACATTGTGTACCACATTTATAAAAGATTGGTCGCATGGTTTACTTCGTGGATTGCATAATATGGCGAGAGATTGGACCCATTCGCAGGATAATAGTGGCATTTCTTATTCTCCGCAGCTAACTGCCCAGATTCTGCTATCAGAGTTTGTAAGTGTATTTGCTAGGGTGTGTGTTTGTGTGTCTGTCTGTCTGTTGTTGGTGTGAACATATTAGGTTCCCGGACTCTGCCGTTCCCATACCGGTCAAAGCCTTCCCGAGCCGGTCACTGTGGTCAGCTAAATTGGTGAATTTGGGTCAGCAGTGCCGGTCGTGGCCGCTGGCCAGTGGTAGGGGCGGGGGAAGGGGTCTGTTGTGCTGCGTTAACAGAGTTTATGTCGTCCGTTACGAACTCCCTCGGGACTCCTGTACGCAGATGGACTCCTGGCACTGAGTAGACACGCAAACACCTGAGACGACTGTTGATGGGATGACCTTACCTGACCTTCAGGCAACAACTGGGCCACAGACCACTGCGCGTGGCGGCCTTTACCTGCTGCAGGATAACCGGGCGTCTATCATAGCCCGGCTGGCTCGGATAAAGTCTGCTCCGGAACCTCTGGAAGAAGACGGACCAAAGTTGTGGAGCCTCCGGTCCAGATGCTGCCTGCACACCCCAGCCTCTGGCTCTCCTGCAGGTCAGTTTTCAGCTTCAAAAAGGTTTTATCAGACGTCGCCTGAAGGTTCAAGTTTAGAGTGGATTATTGTGGGCTGTAGGTCTTGTGACACCGCTTGTGATGTACACCACAGATATTGCCCCTTAAAAAATTTAGGAAGTTTTAAGCGTTATTGTACTGGGGGGGAAGGGGGGGGTCTTCCCCGGGGGTGTCACTGTTATGCCCTGGACGCATGCCTCGTGTGTACTGGAAGAGGGCAGAGTCGACCTTGTGAAGAGCATAAATTATAATAGCAAGAAGTTGGTAGCGTCTGTCATTCCTGGCGCACCAGGTTCTTGGCGTCTCAGGTTATCGTCGTCCCTGTTGTTGTATTGTCATTGTGTGCGTGCGTGTGTGGGTGGCGGGTGAGGAGGATGAGGAGGAGTGTTGTGGGCAGGCAGGTGGCGCTGGAAGGGCATTGTGATGGGTCTGATGAGCAGCCAGGTCTGTGTACCGTCACGCGCGCCATTCACCCTCCCTCACCAACAGCTCCCCCGCTCAACTAGTGTTAGTATCATGAGCTCGCTAGGTCGGACCTGGCTACGTTTTGTCTTCCTAGTTGTGGCTGTGGTAGCGCTAGTGAGGAAGGACAGTCATCAACGGAGGCGGGACTCGCGACCTCCTGAAGGAGGAGCAAGAGGCAGTGTGACCGGGCCGCCAACCCACTGGAGACCAAACCACGTTCTGGGGTCGGGCAAGACGGTTGCTGGGGAAGGGGGTGTGGTAGGATGGGAGTGTATGAAAGGAGTGAAAGGGGGGGGGGGAAGAGAAGGGGGTTGGATGGTCCTAAGGAGGCTTTAGTGTGTTGGGTTCGTCAACAAGATTAGATCAGACTCCACCTGATACCCTGGGGTGTGTGAAGAGAGAGAGAGAGAGAGTGGATGGAATGTGAATTAGGAGACTGAATAATGGGAGAGGCGGGTTGATGTGAATGGTAGGGAGAAAGGTAGTGAGAGTAGGGAAGAGAGAGGATTGCATGGCTCACGGTAGCAGGCAGGGAGTGGAGGGCTGGCTGTGCTTGCCAGATAAAGGCAATAATAATCAAGGCTGTGGACACTAGGGTCATACTCTTCACTTCTAGTTGTATTGTTTCCTCTGCCGTTAGCATGGTACACTTGGTTTTACCTTAAGATTGAATGACGAACCCCCTTCTCCTAATGTTGTGGCTGTCCTCACTTTGTATGTATGTGTGTGTGTGTGTGTTATGCCGCATTCGTATTATCCATCACTGTCCTGTCTGTTCTGGTGCGACCGCGTCCTCCTTCACTGAGCACTTCTCTCCGAAGCTTCCAGTGACCATTCAGATACTTGGACAAGTGTGGAACATAAGGCTAGAAGCAGCATCAGTTATCGGAGGTTGCTGGCAAGGAATAATATTATCTTTTAAGTCAATAGCTGCTTGGAAGGGAGTATTTATTGTTGTCACATATCAACAGTTTGTTATAAAGTAGAATATGAGCCGTGTGTAAACTGATATCCTCCCCAAAGGAAAAGTATTGACATCCTCCAAGTGAGTGTGTTTCCAAGTTGCAAGCCATAAGGAAACCTGTATTACTTGCTCCCACCAGACTAGACAGACATCTACCCTAGGTACACTTATAAACTGTATATTCCCTGTCATTTGTTGCGTAAAATACATCAATGTAGTGTTGTTGTATATCTTGCCGTGTGAGACTGCCCCAAACACCTCACCATAACCTTGCCCATGACAAACATAATCAAACCATTTTCACATTTAATCATTCCGTTTTCATTTAAAACAAAAAACAACTGACGTGTTGAGCCAATTCAGGGGTGACCCCGTGTTCGGTGTACATTAGAAGCAACACTCGTCTGGAGCAACTTAAATGGGAGTGTGTTGACGCAAAACTAAAAGCGTTTATGTTCTCCACTCGAGCATCCTCTGTCTTAGTTGCTTTTCCTTCTGTTTTATATTCATGTCTTCTACTTCCTGTGGCCTCTTTTTTTATGTCATGGAAGATCTGGTTGCATTGAGGTCGTTTGCACTCTAGAGTATTGGAGATATGTTGCAATATCTGGCTTTGCAGATGTGTTGCAAGTATAGGCACCTGTTGCATAGATATACACAAGAGAGTTGTTTTGCAACGGTGGTCGGAACTGCAGTAGCCTGACGCAGCATGTACTGACATACCAAGCCAGCTGTGGTGGTTCTTCTGGCCTGGGTGAGGGCCTTGAGCACGACGGTAGTACATTTGGCTGTAATAATCATACTTTTTGGCCTTATCCTTAAAGGTAAGGTCATAACGCCAGACCATCAATACCCAGACGACCGTACGGTCGTGCTAAAGAATCGTGCCGTCGTCTTCAGGGATCTCGAGGTCGTACTCAGTGGGTTGAATCAGCTGAAGTGATGTTTGGTCTCTCTGGGTAAATATTAGGGTCGTAAAGCTGCTGGGTCAGCATTTTAACCAAGGAATCCGTGACGTCATTGTTGTGCCATTACACGAACAACAGGAACCCTCGAGGAGCAGTACAAGTAACATTATAGTGGAGGCTAGCAGCAGGAGCCGAGAGAATGAACGGTTTAGCAAGAGATAGGAGGTGGGCCCACCAGAACTGGTGAAAACCAGCATTAACCATAACAGAGTCGATAGCCCTCCCGCTGACATGGCGGGAACGGACCTTAGTATTGAAGAAGAAAAAAAAAAGATGAAAAGAAGCAGCTTACATATCAAGATTATATGTTACTTGAACTGCAGCAGTAGTGCGTTAAGACGAAAATTAAATACTAAGGACATAGCTTCATTTTATCTCCTCAGTAATCCCACCTTGTTATTCATTAATCCCAGAGTTTGGCCTTTTAAGATAATGCGTTTACAGTGGTGAGGGCAGTGGAGAGGCAGGAGGGATTGTGGGATGAGGATCAGGATTGGTGTGGATGGCTTGAATGAGCCATTTGGGATAACGTTGCTGGAGACTGGCAGCACAGTTGCCAGTTGGCCCAATATCAGCCGCTGTCAGTTGATTAGATTACAACGCCAGCCAAGGAATTGCCGGCTCCGCTTCCGCTGGTTTTTACTGTTCCGTCAGGTGGATACAATCAGCATTTAGTAGGATATATAGGGCGCTGCCATTGCCCAAAGGGATAATTTATGTAAACGTGGATGTGTGTGGTAAGTATTGCGCATGCTGTGTTGCCAGACATAAAATGTGGCCACAGTGGCGAGAGGGATTAATGTTGTCACAGACATGTCAGAGGCAGTCTGGTGCTGGGAATGACCCGCTAATGGCCATGATGATGGTGTAATACCCTCATTGTTTGTGGGAGGGAGAGGAGAGGCCGGGTGGTGAGGCGACGCGTAGTGCAAGCGGTCGTGACGCCGGTAGCGGCAGCCGACGTACCAAACAGAGCTGCAGCTTCCCAACACGACCAACTGAGCTCATATTTCCTCACAGATTTACTCTCCAGGTCCCATCTCCCACGTGGTTGTGACCTCCCACACTACCCTACACAAATACCTTTCCGAGAATCGGGTAGTTTCCGTAGAGATGCGAGATGATGCAGGTCTTTATATCATTATCTGTGGACATACAAGCATAGAGGTCCCGGCGCACCGGCCTCTGGACACAGCCCACACAGGCATGGTGAAATTGGTTGGTGTCAGGATCTCGCAAGACCAGTAGATCTTGCAACATTATAGCCTGTCAGTCCCACAGGTACGATCTGACTTGTGATGAAGGCGGGTTACTAGTGCACAATATAGCATACATATGGTTTGTTCAAGGCTGAGTGTTCTTGGAAGAATGAGTTAACCCCACGTTTGTCACTGTTCAAGGTCTTTGTACTTCGTGTGTTGTCGTTTATATAAAGTTATGTATTTATTTTTGCCTTGGGGCTTTCTGCTCCCAAAAATTAATTAAATGAAAAGTTTTATACTGTAACTACAGTATACAGTTTTTGATACGAGTTTGTGTTCTATGGAGGAAGACAGCTATAACTGATGGGTTGAGACAGGATTTTGCTTACTGTCTTCCGCAGGCTAAATGCAGTTGGATAAAGGTTTCACGTACATTGTAGACCAAGTTTGGTTTCTTTCCTTGTAGCGTTTTAAGGTATATTAGAATCTCCAGCGTCTTGCCATGAGGCCGAGAATTCGTTCAATTATGACATGGTATCAAGGTTTAAGAAATTTTCCTTACCTAATTTGGATGTGTGTAGGTAGTTTGTGTAGGTTGTGTGTATGTGCGTGTGTGTAAATTAGTGTGATATTGTTGGCTTGTGACATTTAGGTAGGGTTGTGGAGTGGTCTGAGCCTCTACTGAGGCAGTACAGGAGTCAGCCACCACCACTTCCCTCTACGGGGAGAAAGTACTGCTGGAGCGAGGCCCAAGCGGCTTACAGACCTTGTTTCACCACACCCACACGGGCAACCTCTTAAGCACCGCACTACGACCCTTGAGCACCACATTACGACCCTCGAGTACCTCGTTACAACCCTTGAGCACCACGTTACGACCCTTGAACACCACGTTACGACCCTCTAGCACCACTTTACGATCCTTGAACACCACACTACGACCCTTGAGCACCACGTTACGACCCTTGAGCACTAAACTACGATCCTTGAGCACCACATTACGACCCTTGAGCACCTTGATTTGGACATTTGACCTAACCCCAGTGATCATGTTCAGGACCAGGTCAAGGGTCGTAATGTCGTGCGTTCAGGTCATACCGTTGTGTTCACAGGGTCAAACCGTCGTAACGAGATATGTACATGAATTTATTAGGGCAAAAATATTTTTGTTTTGGCGAGTTTGAGAAGTATTATGGTGAAGCAATTTCAACTTCAGTGGTGTTTTAATGACTTAGGTTTATTAATGTGAAACATGCGTCGGTTATAATGCTTTTTTAAATTAACATTTTTCAAAGGAAGTTAGAAAAACTCCTAGGTTGTAGATTTAGTGTACAACAACTAGTTTGTAAAATGTTCCACAGCTATCATGGAGTTATTTAAGGTTAAGTATTTGTCCTTTGAAAATGGAAGAAAATTAACCATTTACCAATTATATACCTAGTTTATGTCATACAGTGAAGTGATGATAAAGAAAATGTTTCGGTAAATAAATGAATTGATGAAAGAAGTAACTTTATTGGATGTAGACAACCATTCGGCGGAAAATACTGTGAAAGTATTATCGGAAGTGGGAGGTCATGATTGTAACTAGTTGATTAATCATAAAGGATCAAGGTGGGCTGCGTATTAGCACGCTTTGTATAAGCAGGCGAGTGAAGTACGCCTAGATAGTCAGGGTGTGTGGACAAAACTTCTCTGGATTTAATGTGAGAGTTTCTTCTCATTCTCTTATCTCATGTTCGTACAGTTTGTTTTATTTCGAAGGTCAAATGCTTTATGTAATTACGTGTAATATTTACACATGTTATTTTTATGGTGATTGTATACTGCTTGCCAAGCACAATTTAACTCAAGGTTTGCATGAAGGGTTGGAGGTAGAAGATGAGGAAACAGAAATGCTTTATAGTGGGTATGCAGATGATGGTCCTGAATTTAATGTATTTCTTGTTAATAAGACTTTGTCAAGGATTTGTGTATGTTTGTGGATCATATTGTCTCTCCCTGGGAGTACATGGGGAACGGATAACACTGTCTTATCAGATAATCTACCTAAAGACGGTAAAAGTATCTTATTAGATCCCTAACGTTGAAGACACAGCCCTGGATTCTTACAGGCATAGTGTGTATTTAGCAGGGGTTGAGATTATTGTGACAGCATCTTATTATACTTTGTACACGCGTCCTGAGTTTAGCCACTAAAACTTGGAGAAGATTATCAAGATTTACCTTTTTGTGCTTTTGCTGGAACGACGATCTGATATGTCTCGATTCATAAGTATGTAAAGGTCTCTTATCAAAAAAGAGTAAGTAATAGGTTAATCCGGAAATGCAGCTTGTCCAATTTTCTATATCGGTGTTACACCATCTGGGCCTTACTTGTGGAAAGTGATCGTTTGCTTTGCGTTGGTACACTGCTTAAGCTTTCCCAAGTTGCGTCCCTGTGGTTTTGATAGACTATGTTTTCCTAAAGCTTGTCACTGAACCTGAGTTTGAAATTCATTTTCCAAGGACTGTTCTGTTGACCGACATTAAGAGCAGTATTGACAGCCATCTTAAAGAGTAATTTTTCCTGTGTACATCTGTACCAAACCATTTCCCTTTCCTGGCTACAAGGCCGGTCTTCTATCCTAGTAGGTCAGTCTGCAGGTCAGTTTGCTCCAGCGAGGGTCTGGTCTGCCTTACTGCTGGTGTATGCGGGCGTCTTACGTGCAGGGTCTTGTATCTAACCCCGTTGGTTTCAAGCTGGTGGCTCATCTGGTTAGATGAGCCGAGACGATAAGGCTGTTGTTTGTCGTGGTAGATTTCGTGATGGAGAGGGGTTGCTGGGGTCGAGATGAGGTTTGCTGGGGTTGGGATGAGATTCCTAGGGGAGGGGGGCAGCCTCCCACGTGTGCGTGCCAGGCTCAGGTGTGTGTGGGTGTTTGTGTGGGCGTCGTGGTCAGCACATGCTTCTCTCAGACCCACAACCTGTCCTCGGTGTTAGTGGAAACGCGGAGTTTGCTCTGTAGCGTTATTGGGAACTTGAGCACGATGGTACAACCTTTATGGTAGCTTGGCCCTTCACCTCATCCTAAAAGGTCTCATCGAGGAACAGACCGTCATAAGTAGGGAGTCGCATGGTCGTACTCGAGGGTCTTCCATCCGCACCTGGTTGTCATTTTTTCTTGCTCAAGGGTCGTACTGTCGTACTCATGAACTTCACGTTGTCGTGTGCAGCATATTTTGTGGCAGCCACTAGATTTATGTTGGATTTATTGTTCAAAACTGTGTTCAGTACCTAAGACGAGTTCTGTTCTGTACGTGTCGGTGGATGTATTGCTCAAGGCTCAGTTCGATATGATTACATTGTACTCTGTCTCATTGTAAACCTCGCCTTTGTACAAAATGATTAATTCATAATATGTTTGTTATCTGTTAGCAGGACTACTTAATATTTTTGTCGGAATTCCTCGTATTATTTCTAAGCCGACCTGACATTCATGTAGTTCTGAAGTGACTCTATTTTCAAACCTGTTTGGGTTCTTGTGTCTAATTAGCTTATGATGACCTTAACATTATTGGAAAGGTCGCATGGTGGCCTCCTATAGAGGGAGGGGGTTAGAGGGTGGAGGTTCTCGGATGGGGGGGGGACGACGTCATTACCAGGAAAAACCTGTCTTTCCTGTTTTGTGGCTGGTGTATCTTCAGTAGTGCCGTGTGGAGTATCATTGGTCCCCCACAATCCACACCTGGGGTAACGCTGCTCCCCCACCATTCGCTACAGCTTAGGGTAGACTACACGGGCCACACGTGGGGTTGGGGGTAACAGTTTCCGCGTCTCTCTCCTGGCCGTCCCCCCTCCCCCCGGCCATTGGGTAGCAGGTGTTGGCGAAGGTCAGAGTCTTGGCTGCCACGACCTGCCCGCCAGTCGTTGGTGTGGTCGTCTGGTCGTCTTGAGCCATACTCTTGCCTTCCCAGGTAAACCTTGGGACCTGTGTCTGAGTTACTGTTGGTCTCTTCCTGTCGGCCATTCTTAAAGATACCTCATCGTTGGGAGAGCTAGTGGCATTCGGCTGTACACTGTCGTGTCTACTGCTTTTTTATTTTTTTCATGGGAATGAGGAAAGTGATCGGCCGTCGATACAATACACTTACTCCTGCGGGTTTGTCAGCATACCCACCATGTGTATGTCTTTTGTACTACCTGGCGTGTGGAAGAAGTCTTCATTGCGTATTATTTTAACCATATTCGTAATGAATGGCTTATATTTTGGGAGGTACCGAAATATGTAAATGGTATTTTCATTCTACAGGTATTATTATTATTGTTATTACTATTATTAGTAGTAGTATTGTGTAGATATGTTCCGTTTTTATTGATAGTAATTTTTATTATATCTTTTATTCCAGGTAAGTGTGCTGGGAGCGGGCGTGGGTGGAAGGTATGGCAAGACGAAAAGCTGGGCCCGCCATTCCCGGCCGTGACGTCACTCTACGTCATCCAGACATCATGGTTCTCGAGTCGTGCTTTTACTTACCACTCACAGCGCTCCTCACTGGTCTAGTTTCTTGGATGAATTAGGTTATGTTACAGATTCATTGTATGTAATTTTATATTTTTATGAATATATTACATAGTGGCAAGGCCAATATTAATTTGAACTAAGCGATTTTCATAGCATGAATGGTAGATTAACTTGTTAAAAATGTTATATCTTGTCAGAGGAGCAAGTTAGGTTGTTGAACACCTTCAGCATGATAGCTACAACGCTGTGGTAAACGTCTAAGCTTGCCAGGCGGCAGATAGATTGTGAAAAAATTCCATGTGTTGTGTTGTGTTGGTTCCATTTTGGACGTGGAACAGAGTATGACTGAGAATTGCATTCTCGCTTGGTGTTGGCTGAGCTGTGCATGTGTGGTGGACGGTCGATGGCGTGATGTACGAGAGCTCTCGAATGCTGGAGTAACTCATCTGGTATGCCAGGCGATGGTGTTGGGAAGCCGTGGGATATCGTACCGTCACCAGACGATATCGGTTGGGCTCTGCCATCACTCATATCAATTCTTATTCGTGTTACATATGCAGGCGGTTTCTGTTTTGTTGCTTGTCATTCTGATTATTGTTAGACCTAATCTAAGAATTATAAATATTCTTTTATTGCCTTCTTGATTTAAGTTGAATATCTTAACTGACGGAAAATTTTGTACGTCTGTGAGATCTATGCGGATTGCAAGCCAGACTATTTGCGTTTAATAATGGATGGTACCTGAATGGAGGTTATACTAGTGGTCAGGCTGATAGGCCAAAATATCCGGGTTGATAAGGTTTGTGGCACAGGAGGACCGGACATTAACACGCTCTTTAAGGATTTGTCCCATGAATTTTGAAATTACGCATAACAATTATTATTGCAAATGACTGGCAATAATTGGCGTATCTCAAAATCTCTAGTCCTTGATGTCACAATTATTTTACGCATAAAAAAAGAGGTAAAACGCGTTTTTTTTTTTTTTTTTTTTTTAATGTAACTGTGATGATGCCCCTGAGTGAGCAAACAGCCGTAGCCACGCCCACTTGTTTGCCAGTTGTGTACATCCGTTGGGGTCCCCAAATATATCCTTAATTCAGTTAAGAAAGAATAAGAAAAATGAATACATTCATTTTTTTTTTTTAGTAATTAGAACAGTATATGGAGACAGCCAGCATAAGTTATCGTTTATTTGTTTATATCGACTGTGGCAAACTACCTGACTGTTGGTCAAACCACCGCTGCGTGTGACCTTTTTTTTTATACGTGACCCCGCCCCCGACCTTGGACGGTTGACCGCTCAACCGTCAGTCTGCCCTTAGCCTCCGGGAAGGAAGATTTAAGGCGAGCGTTGCGTTGTCTATGTAGCTAATACGTGATATGTATTATTATTAGTACGTGGTGAAATGGTCAGTGGTCAAGTGAAGCATTTATTGGTACTTTTTTTTTCCACGTGTTTTGCTGAAAAGAATTTTCTTAACAGTGATAATGTGAACTTTATTTATATTCAAGAAAAAAGGAATTCAAATAGTTTGAAAAGTAACGGAAGTTTTCAGTATTTCGGATGATGCGAAACGATTTGAAAGAACATTGATTAGTTTGTGTTTGTGGGAAGAAAAAATCATATGAAGTGAGAATGAACAGAAGAAAAGAATGAGTATAAGAATTTGTAAAGAAAAATTTGATTTACATTGTATTGTGTTGGGTGACCAATATCCTAGAAACAGTGTAATTACATGGAAGATTTGTGAAAGTAATTGATTACCCTAGAGTCTGGTCATTTATGACTGAATGATGTAATGCTCCCGGCGGAGGGTAAGTGCCATAATTGCTCATTTATCAGGTTTCACGGAGAGGCAGTTCTAACACTGTTAGGGCCACATTTCTTGAACATTTTCT
>JAYMFT010395453.1:0-19342 GCA_038088735.1 Panulirus argus
ATATGTGTGCATGCGGGGGGATGGGGTATTTTTCTTCGTCTGTTTCCTGGCACTACCTCGCTGACGCGGGAAACAGCAATCAAGTATAATAAATAATAATAAAAATATATATATATATTACATATGAGATGGTCTTAGGGCATTCAATTACCCATGGTATAAAAAAAAACAGTGACTCATTAGCCATTGTGTGTACTTATGCCCAGTACAAACCTTCGTTGTCCTTCATTACTACGGTTGCTACTGATAAGTTGTTTCGCTGTTTCCTTAATACTGTTTCAAAAATTTTATTCAAATGCAAATTCAAACTTACAGAGAGACAAAAGAAGACAGACAGTGTATGTGTATGTGCATGAAAATATAAATCATGTAATACTGTAGAGAGCTCTTGGAACCAGAACAACCTACATGACTGAAAAAGTTACTAAGTTTTTCTATCTTAATCAATTAAAAGAATGGTTATGACATGACTTCCATTTACCATGTAAAGTAAAATTACACAAATATTACATCAAGTGTTAGAAAGCAGGATTATATAAAAAGGGATAAAGTATTCAACCTTACTTAACCAAGAATATACTGCAAAGCAAGATACAGTTCAAGAATCCCCATAATGATCCATGGGACCCCTAGTAGGATGGCCTATATGACAGCATTTCGAGACTTTTCAATAAAATAAAAAAGAAGTTACGTTAAAAATTAATAAAAAATATCAAGAAAATTGACATCCAAATTTGGTGTGCCACATGAACTTGGTTAATAGGGTATTTGTTGACTTGCTAACTCATCTATCTTTGCCTCCCCACAACCACTGGATTACCAACATGCAAAGAACTTTTACCAGGGATAACAGTTCAATATCTATGGAGTCATTATCAATATAACCACTGCCCTAAGGATTATCACAAATTAACCACTAATTAAGGTAGGGTGTTAAAGTGCACATGACAAGGCTGCCTTCCCCAAACACACACACATTCATTATGTAGGTGATATTCTAAGATTTTCTCCTGATGCTAATTATAGTTATCTGTGAGATAAGGCATCTCTATATACCTTCAGAGAGCGCTGTCCAATTTAAATTTTTGGTACACACCTAAAATGCAAAGATCCTGCAAAGATCCTACAGTAATCACTGACCACTTTCAAAATGCAGATCCTGCAGTAATCATTGCTAATGGGTTAAGGAGGAATACTAAAAGTACCAATGCTTTATTTGGTAAGTCAAGGATATTTTTCTAAATTCTTTCCCTTGGCACTGATGCTTTGCCACAAGAGTAAAAACATTCTTGAAATGTAAGATATGGTAATCTTCACAGCCCATCACATAAGAAAAGTATGTCCAGTAATGATTAAAAATTATTCTAAAAACACATGCCCAGTAAAAAAAGGCAAGCTCTAATCATCTCACAGCAGTTGTTTCATCTGTTAACTTGATATAAAAAATATTTATAACTGGTCAATACAAAACTAAAAAAAAATCATACACAAAATCTATAACAAATCCTTTAGCTGAAGAACACAATAAATTTATGCTATATAAATACAGAATATGAAAGTTATCATTCTGAGAAGCATATTTAACACTATGCATCTTCACTCTTCAAATACAATTATGTGGATGGATACAGCTTCATCTGAGGTAGTGTCTCATTGTATACACACATTACTACAATGTGCAAAATGCACTTGTGTAAGGAAGCCCAGTGATATTCTCAATATTGCAAAATTACTTCTTACTCAATCTGAGATGCCTACTTTGTAATTCTTTACTAAAACTGTGTGTACCTAATACATACCACATTTTTCAGTTTGCAGGTGAACATGCATGAGAGAAAGAAACTTCAATGTTACTGATAAATCAAACTAAGTGCACAGAGTGAAGACATAGGAAGCACGAATCAATGGGGAAGTACTAATTATGTATGCCATACAGGAAGATGTTTTTCCCCTTCTTATTCTTCCTCTTTTCCTTCCAACAATCCTAATCATGTGACATTCATTTATTTTCTGTGCCAATTACTTTAAAAACTGACAAGAATGTACCCTGGTTCAATGCACCCTGATTTTCATTTTCTAGATTTAGGTCATTTTGATTCTATATTTACAGTGAAACCATTTTTCAATTTGCAGGTGAACACGTATGAGAGAATAAAAACTCAGTATTACTGATAAATCAACTTAAGTGCACAGAATGAAGACATGAAACATGAATGAATGAGGAAATACTAATTTTGTCTATCCTATAGGAAGATACTTTTCCCCTCATTCTTCCTCTTTTCCTTCCAACAATCCTAATTATGCGAAATTAATTTCCTTTCTTTGCCAATGAAACTTGAAAATGACAAGAATGTATCCTGGTTCAATACCCCTGACTTTTTGTCAAGAAGGTACCCTCGTTTAATGCACTCTGATTTTAATATTTTCTAGATTTAGGTAATTCTGATTTGATACTTACAGTATAATCATTAAAAGTTTTACTTTGTGATAAAACACAATAAGAACTAACAAGATCACTAAATTGCATGATAGATGGCATAACATATTTGCAGAAGTCTGCACTGCTGGTTAAATCTGTTTACCCTCACCTTAAGCACTGAATGTTTATGGTTGTAACATCAGAAATCACTGTTTTATGTTCTATATGTTTATCAAGTTGCTTGTTTACATCTTTCTTTGCAATATTTAGAGCCTTTTAACTGAAAAAAATGCCCAATTTCAAATACAAAAGAAAAAAGCTCATACACAACATATTCTTGCACCCAATTTTAGATTTTTTTTTTTAAAGAATGCTGATAAATTATTATAAATAGTCTACTTCTAGTGTTACATCCTTTCTCATTTTACATCTTTTAACTGCACTGATACTTCGTGTTTATTTTTCACAATTAAAAATAGAATAAATACATCTGAAGCTTTCAAACATTCACCTTCAAATATATTAAAATACATGTGCATAGATACTGGAAATATTATCAGCTTACTTTATAAAAATTACACTTCAATGTGTTATTACATACCAAATATATTAAAGCGATCCTCTGGGTGACATAAGAACTTCCCTTCAACAATAAATTTATTGCTCAAATTGTGCTTCATTCAAATGATTAGAATATATGAGCAGTATACTATCCTTTGCTATTTCTGTACTAATTTCAAACCTATAAATGACTAAATGGAGATAATGACAATAAATCTAAAATATCAAAACCAAGAACAACCTTTACTTGGGTAAGTTTGGTGATATGGAAGGAGAGCTAAGTGAGAAAGTGGTACAAGGTAGAAAGTTCAGTGGATCCCTTGATAGAATAATGAAGGGTAGAGGTAAGTGTGGAAGTGAAGAAAGGATTAAGGGACAGCATGGTCCTCCCGACCCTGACCTAGGCAACTGAAACATGGACACTGAATGAGTCACAGAGGTCAAGAAACCAGGTTGTTAGAAATGAGCTATTTGAGAGGAGCAATTGGTATGACTTGTGGGAATGAAGAAAGAAATAAGGGTGTGAGGGATTGTTATAGAAAGGGCTGCAAAGGAAATGAATTGTAGACTTGTATATTGGGTGAAACTAATACTGTGAGGTGGTGAGGGCAAGTTGGAAAAAATGTGAGATGGGGAGTTAAAAAGGTGAGTGTATAATAGTATAGGTAAAGAGTTTGGTGTGGAATAAGACCACCTGTAACATGAGGAAACAGGGTGGAAGGGAGCTGGTTGGAGAGAAATGGTGGAAGAATGAATGGAATGGGGTACACAAGGGAGGCATGTAAGGAGAGGGATAAGTGGAGACTTTTGCCATGGCCACCCCCATGCTGCGAGTTCCCAGAGGGAACGGCCATCAGGGATACAGACAGACAGCGATCCTTTACTTCACTGGGTAGAAGATTCAAAAACCTAACAGTTTTCAATGAATATTGATACCTCCCAAACCTGAACTAACTGGTTTGTAAGAGTGTTGGGTATGACATGGCTTCTGGGTTTGGGGAGAAAATCACACACCAAATATTATTTATCATTTCTGTGAGTTTCTATGGCTGTTTTGTTAGTAGATTTTCAATAAAAAGATATCTTAACCATGTAGCACTTTATTTTGATTTACAGAAAATCTATTTACCCATTTTCAGCATCTCAGCTACATGGGTGCCTGCTGAAAGAGCACTGGATGGAGAGAAATGGTGGAAGAATGTGTGAAATGGGTGTTTGGGAGGGTGGTATGTAAGGACAGGAGACTTTTTCCATGGCCAACCCCTTAATGGGAGTTCCTGGAGGGAATGGGCATTAGAGATACATATACCAATAGAACAGACTAAAATCCCATTGGCCCTCTGCTGGACATAGCACACAGGCACTGCCTTATCAGTGGCTTCAAATTTGGGGTTTTCAAGTCATCTTCATTAGGGTGCTATCCTTCATCTTAGCGGGGATAGGCTTAACAGTAAGGCAAAAGGTCCTTCAGCCCTCTCTAGCAGCTTCAGTATCATACACAGAAGATGCTCCAATATGATATTGATTCATAGGGTCTTTCATGGCAAATTTGATGCCTAGTTTGTCTAGAACTCCAAATCTACCTCATACAGTGAGGCACAAATATTTCCAAGGTACCTTCTTTGCAATTCTCTTACATGGTCACAGTACCTGATACATCATAACATGTAAAGGTTAAGTTGACGCTGAAAAAGAAGAAGAAAAGAAAGTACTATGCATTGATAACTACCAGAAGTGACAACTGTAATAATCCAATGCAATCCCATTTTGTTATCAATATCATAAGCTGCAAGGAAATTCACTAACTTTCAAAAGATTCATGAGATCTATACACATTGAAACATATGAAAGGACTGGAATGAGAAAAATGCAGGAAGAGCTGATGGGAATGCCACTGGGCAACCAGGAGCCTGCTTGTGGGCACCAGCCAATTATCACATAGCCGTAAGAGAGAGAAAAGATATCTATCATCCAAAATAGTCTTTTTCCCTACAGTAGCTCGGACACTGGTAGGTTTTCAAAATGTCCAGGTCATAAAGAATCTGGCTTACAGAATCTCCAGGTTATGAAGAATATGGCATTCAGAATGTCCAGGTTTTGGAGGAATCACATTACAATAATTCCAAAAATGTAAAAATACCTCTCACATTGATTTCACCATGGTTCCCTTAATTTTTGATATTGACATCTATGTTTTCTATCATGTTTCCATCTATATTTGATAGTTAGGTTATCTAATCACTAATTCTATTTCTTGAATTTAGTTTTTGCTTCTTATATTTACAAATTGCCCACTTTTTTCACCATATGAATTGGAACAGACCTGTTTCCTGATATCTACATGCACAATACTTCCTTATGTGATGAGCTGAATCACAAATATATCATTAAGTACAAAACTATATCTATACAAAAAAGAAACCTTGTCTTAAATTACCTAAAATGAGGTAAAATTCTTCACACGAGTGATCAGTGAAGTATAAGAAGTCTAATTCTTGAACAGATTTTCTAATTGCTGCTGTTGGGTCTTATACACCTGCATATATGCAAAGACTTAATGTCTGGAGGAAAACCTGTATGAAAAATATCGTTCAAAATGTGAAAACATTTGAAACAGCAACACAAAAATCGTATGGGAATATGTACTTACCATCAGCTTTATGTGACATCAGTATCAAAATCTTAAGAGAATACTGTACTTACTATTTACTTTGTTATATTGCCTAATGTTACAAATAAAGCTACCAAAAATTTAGTACTCTACTATTCACAATGGATGAATCACAAAGAATCTATGAACATGGAATCTAAAGAAAGACCCTTAAATGCAAGTGACCTGGAACCTGGTATACTGAGAAACAGTAGACATAATATGAATCAAACTATTATCATAATTTAAATTACAAGCATTAAGAAATTGTCTTGCTTATGATAATTTTAAACTAAAGGTGTACCTTAACTAATTCTTCTTTATGTATTCAACAGTATTCATACATCATTATGAAATCATAAGAGTTGGACTGCTTAAGTGTCAGCATTCACAATAAACTGCAGTAAAACTAGCATATGCTGTGTCATACCTCAATGATTGTGCTGGCATCATCTTTGAAAAGAAGGGATAAACAACATCAAGGCCTTAAGAGGACAAAGACCAGCTCTAAGCTCAATCCCAGGGGAGAAGACTTCAACTCATAAATGGCTTTACGATGTAACCCTCATGCTAGGAAAATAGGAACATGCTAGAACATGTCTTTATGCTGAATAATCAGTTGTGAGCACACAGCAGAGAGGGAATTTATCAATCATTAGCTTTTGAATGAAAGTGAACTGTTCTGAGTATCATCTACAAATGGCCATAATTTCATTAATGAATTTAAGGTGAAAGTACCCAGCATTAAACATTACCTCTGCATAGAGAGAATGACGGGCTAGTCCAAGGATTCAAAGTGAAAATGACCTGCTCAGAGCAAATGCCAGTAACATACCTCTACTTCTGCCTGGGCCCCATGATCAATAACAGGTTCTTGAGCAACAAAGAGAAGAATTCTACCAAAATATCATCATAATGTCTCTCCTACATAAGTTGTAAGATCTTTCTTTACCCTTTAAGTGCCTCATGAACTCTTAATTCAGAATCCCCTGAACAACAGCTTCAAGGTAAAATATGCCAACATTTCTTTGAAGAATATATCTACACCACAACACAAAACTTACAAATGGCACAACAGTTTACACTGCATCATCTACAGGATCTCTACAGAATAAAGAAATGCATAAGGTATTGTAATGAAAATAATAACAATAATAAAATGATTCTTTTGGTAAAGAAAAATTTTCTTTCAAAAAGTATCCCTATAAAGTAATTCAACCATATTTCATTCACCCAGTACACAGCTAACTAAAATATTAGTAATCTGTCTCTATCTCTATGGTGACATTTCCCACACTGAAAGCAGGGTAGCACATGCAAATTCTCGGAAAAATACTTCAGTCACTGCATCCAACATTCCAATTCATGAATTTATCATTATATTTTTTTGCCTTATTTACAAGACTACTTTCCCATAAAAAGAAATGTTACTTTAAAAGATTTATCCTAATAACAGTATATGTATGAGACTGAAAAGCACTGTCCATATGATCTTGATAGCCTGAACATCAATTCGAATTCTTTTCATGAAAATAACATGCATTCAGCAATAAGTATAAAAAGACTCTTCATATAACCATAAAACCAACTAACTGGATCATATATATTACACACATTGGTGGGTTATGCATACTGTTTAGTCTTTTACAATACGAGCAAGTTCAACGGTCAAATTCTAAAAGGCTTTTCAAAATCATCTGTAATAATTTATTATAAAAGAGACCATGATAAAAACATCTAATTACTATACTTTTTGAGACACAGTGAATACTGATCATCTACATGTGCAAAATGTATGTTAACAAGTACAAATAATTAGCCTACACTATGAGCTGGTTTACCTTTCAGTTTACTGTAATTTTTTTCAATATTCTCATTACTGATGTCCAAAACTTTTGATCATAACTTCAAATACATGATGTATTGTTGAGCATGGAGAAACAATCAACAAAATACCAAAATAAAACTGGAGTACAGAAAGCTATCAAATCCACTGCCTTATTCTTCACTTCAAAAAATATGGCATGCACAATTCTTCTTTCACTGATCATAATCAGCTAACAGTCAGACTATCCACATGTGGTAATACATCTTGGGCTCACAAAAAAATATGAAAGTATTAACATAATAGATTTATAACAATTACACCAGAAATCTGTAACAAGTTATATGAATCTTATGGATCAGCAATCCACCACCAAGATCATGAACATCCAACTGCAAACTGAGTGTTAATGAAACACTGATTTCTCTTGAGTTATTTACATTTCTTTCTCACTTTTGCCATCCTTGGACAATACCATCATACATAACCCATAAATAGCCATGTCCACAAACCTGAAGAATCAAAATCTTACTGAAAAGAATAATGGACAGCCGAGGTCTTGAATATGGAGATAATGTTACACTTCCTTCCTCCAACATCAGGGCAGAGCAACTACAAATTTACAGCCAAGACAATAGGGAACAGATACTAGTACAGTGACTCTTGACTATATCCTCAGAACATTGTCAATGGTCTGTGCTATAACTAGGAAACACTGACCATGGATGTAACATTGCTGTAAAAAAGCAGTACATCCTCAGGTCCTTGGTTCTCCATTTATGAGTCCTTTTTTGTGATGATGAAAAATGAGTTTATTGCGACAAGCCTTACTTATCTCTGTGCATTGATGTGTACATTATTTGCAATGATCTGTCTAGGTTGGGACTGCTGATAGTGATGTTGTTGCTGTGCCATCATAGATGGGGGCTGAGAGAGGGGAGCTTGGAACTGTGGTGCTTGGAACTGTGGTGCTTGAAATTGTGGAGCCTGAAACTGTGGTGGCGGCGGTGAAAATCCTCCTGCAAATAAAAGTTTTGGCTTAATATTTCCATTCAGCATAGGCTTTACTTATTTGAGGAAAGCTAATCAATATCCAAAGTAAAAGAAAAGGAAAAATGCTTGTAAAGATGTACAATAATATAGAGTACTTCACACATACTGGGGAAAAAAAGAAAAAATGAGAGAGAGAGAGAGAGAGAGAGAGAGAGAGAGAGAGAGACCAGCAATAGCCTATGATCACTGTGGCAAGCAATGGTTTGTTGTAAGTGGTGACATCCACCTAAGTAGACTGTCCGATCCACTTTGGTGGTACCACCAACATTCTTCCCATGTAATGGTGCATTGCAACTTCCTTAAACTGCAAACCACTTACTACTATGAGTGGAAAGCATGCAACATGCTGCCCAATTAGGTGAGTATGGTGGGGTGCAGACACCTCATCATCTGGCAATGCTCAGTGATACCAACTCAACCATATTTCCAGCAATGTTTATTAATATAATTTACAATATGAATCACTGCCACTCCCATGGTACCATTAGATGCCATGTCCACACCCAGATATCTAAATCATTTCACTTTCTCATGTTTTTCTCCATTCAAACTCACATCCCAACTAACCTGTCCCTCAACCCAGCCGAACCTCATGACCTTGCTTTTATTTACATTTACACTCAACTCTTTCTTTTAAAAAACTTTTCCAAACTCAGTCACCAACTTCTGCAATTTCTCACTCGAATCTGCCACCAAATTTGTCCTTCATTGCTGCAAGAAACACAGAGGAAGAACTCTTTTTAAATATTTACACAATGGATTTGTGCCAGATTTCATGGATACTGTGAACACACCACCCATATATAAATGGTTGTTGACTGATTACCGTTTTAGTATGCTCGTGGGTGGACTTAGTTGGATTTACTTGTGATCACTGTTATCTAATTATTGTGCGCATCCACGATACTGTTGTGTGCACTGTTTTTTAACATCATTTTGGATACTTATTTGCCAAATCTTACTGTGTGTACTTATAATTTTCTCGTCTTGTAGACCAACATCGAAACAAGTAAAGCAGTGGGGTGTGTCCAGCCTCTATCCCCCTCCTGCCGAATTTAGTGAAATATCACAGGGCTTAAAACACTTCACAAAAGTTTCTCTGACTTTGTTCATTTCTTTTCATAGTAACCCTAAGTACCAGAAGAGATTTTAATGAACAACTATAGTGGAAGGGACATGGAAAAGGGGGAGACCAAACTGGAGATGGAATAAACAAATTTTGAGGGAAATATGCAGGAACCTATGGGGTGAGCACAGGATACAGAGAATTGGAACGTTGTGGTATACAGGGGTAAACTTGCATATAAGTGGGGCATATAAAGCAGCCAGGCAACAATGGAAAGGTCTATGGGGTCTGGTTGTGGATAGGGGCTGTTTTTTCCAAGCCTTACACATGACAACTAAATGTGTGAATGAAACCTTTTCTCCATCTATTCCTGGCACTAAGACAAGAAACAGAGAACAAGTATGAGAGAAAGAAGAAGAAAACCACAATAGGACATTTTCAGAAGGATTTAGGTTAAATGTGGTACACCACAATACTGACATCAGGAATAGGGCAAAATGTGTACATTTCAAAATACATGCGTTATAAAATATGTCTTAGTTTCATCTTCATGTTTCCTTGTACTGTTCCACGTCTTATATATATTCTTTAAAGTTTGTAAATAAAAAATATCCTTACAAGAGTCTTCTAAACATGTTTTCCATCTGCACAACCACCTCCTACCCCCTTGTTTTCTTGTACAGTATTGCTAGTGTGTTAAATATTCTTTCAATTAGGAGAAAAAACATACATTCTTACAATAGTATTCAACACCCATTTTTAACCCTCCCCCCCTTTTTTTTAGGGAGTCTGACTATAACCCCCCCCCCCCTTTTTTTAAATTCAACTGAAAGAACCTTTAAATGTGGGCGAAGCTGCATTTAATACCGCAAAGTTGTACAAGAATCATAATCAACATCTTTCAATGATTGAGTAGATCTGAGATACAACAGCAACACTGGAAATTCTGCTACCTGATCTTTTATTCAATGCACTGTATGAAAAAGCACAGTTACCTGACGGAGATGTGGAGAGTTTATCTTGTGTAGACATCTTGGAGAATGCTGCTAGGGCATCGGGGAAGGCCGGAGGTGTTGCTGGAGTGTTGGCAGGCGTACACAACTGTTGGTAGAACAACATATGTTAATGCAAACAGGTACATACAATGGCAGGTGTGCCAAGCTCTAGGAAGTACAAGTATCATCACTACCTGTCGGCCTGTTATTATCAAACATACATATAAATAATATATGCACCTTAAAGGTATGCATAACATAGCGGTTGGATGAGACACTCAGGTTACTGGAAGAATCGGATGTCTCAAAGTGAAGAACAATGTACACATCTTGGCTTCTCTCCTTCATAAATTATCTCATCCTCTCCTCTCCCAGTCCCCGACAAAAGTATTCTGCTGAAGCAATTCGCCTTCTGTTATTTCAGAGGCAATATTGTTTTTGGTTGTTTTACAGCGGTCCCTGGCCACGTTTGATATCAGGAACCTTCCAAAGGAGGGAACCAAGCAAAACATGTCTTGAACAGGGGTTAAGTCCAAACCACTCTCATTTATGTCATTTTCACTCGTACATTAAAATGTTTACAGAACTTAGGATACTGAGCAAATACTTCATTCCTCTCAGCAGCAAACACATATGCAGTGTATATGTAACCCTAAAGAGATACTTTAAGCCAAGTGCCTCAAGTCTTAAATTCACAATGAGCTCACCAGAATATGCATGCAGACTTTCAATTTAAGATGTGAATGGTCCTGGGCATATTCTAATACTAAAATTAATGACGACGTATACCATTTTCAAGATATTACTGGCAGACAAATAATATCGGGCAAACAATTCTCTAGTTACGAACAACATAATGAAATATATAACCTCAGCATGGTTTTCTTATCTGCTCCCTAATATTGACATACTACCTATCTACCTGCCAAATGTTTATCAATGTTGTTATTTTCTACATAAAGTCTTTTCCAGTGAGGGACTCATCATCAGTCGAAAAATATGCCCGAAAATTTCACCCCCTCCTCTACATTGGTATGAGAATACCTCTCAGTAATAAATGTGGAACTGCTGATCTTTATTTTGATCTAGTGTAAGATGTCACAACTATATTTTCTTTCTGTTTAATTAAATAAAAACCAGATTTATCAGCATAATCAGTAATCACATCAACAGTAGCCCGGAAGCCTCCCCCCTCCCTATCCCCCATGAGCTGTGCAATACACAATAAACTTAAAAACAATATCTATTATTAAAATTATTCTAACCCCTTTTCGTCCATCCCTAGGAATATAAATGAAGAACTATGTACACTGAACTGTTTACATGATTTACATTTGTGACTTGTGAAACAACCTTGCCAGTTTCAGCACCTTCCCAAAATAACGACACAAGTTTATAAGGAAATTTTCTGTACCTACTAAAGCATGATTTTTTTTCGACAGAACAAAAACTCCCTTGACCACTGGTATCACCTGTTTTATGGTATAACATACCATAAAAATATCTTCGTTCAAAACAAGTCACTGGTCTCATAACATACTTACTTTTGCAAAACAGCTGCATTCAACTTTATGAGAATTTGACTACCATCAGTAACTAGTAATTAATCTTAAGATACAAATAACTCAAAAGGCGCTAGGTTCTCGGAGAAACAATATGTTCTTTCACAACCACTTGATCTGAGCTTTTCATAATTGTCTTGGAGAGTTCATGACTCGCCACCCTCTGCTTCCCCCATTTGACCAAGTCCTGAATACGCCGACCCCAAATTGTACCACTGGCTTTTTCTACATATATCAAAGACCACACAACTACTCTACGATGACGTGTAAATCCTTTCTGAATGCCATCACTCGATACGAACGAAACACAGGGGGGAGTGGTGCTGCCTTGATTTAAATAAATGAACCAGTGACCCAAGAATTTCCCACAGCTGGATAAAGCGAATAACGCCCTCTATCTGGGACTGGTGACACAGGCGGAAAAGATAGGTGTACGTCAACAATAAACTGACCTACTACCATCTGCCCTTAAAGCAAGAGAGAAAACGGACAAAACCCTGGAATTTGCATCGGTAACGAAGCAACAGAAAACGGAGAACCCGGAATCAGCATCGACGACTGAGCTAAAAAAAAAAAAAATGTAGAACACCGCAGAATTAGTATCGGTTACAGAGCAACAGAAAACGGAGAACTTTGAAAAGTTAAGAGTAACTGAGCGACAGAAAACGGAGGACAACCAGGAATTCGTATCGGTAACTGAGCGACTGAAAACTGAATGGCAAGAACCAGGAATTCGTACCGGGAACTGAGCAACAGAAAACGGAGATTAACCCGGGACCGGTATCGGGAACTTAAAGACAGAAAACGGAGAACAACAACCCGGCACCACTGGTCTCGCTAACGGCAATAACACTAATTCTTGCTCTCCATGGAGGAGGAAGTGGAAAGAAGCGTCCGTTTTTTTTTTTCCTGCAGAAGAGAACGACGAGTGACATAACTTGCAAAGTCAAGCCCCTGTCGTTCGTGAAACAGGGTTTCTGACAATTAAAAAGGAGCGAAGCATAAAAACATCGATTACACTTAATTCATCAGTTACTCCATTGCGTATATGTGTGTGTGTGTTTTACCGGACCCCGCCTGCTGGAGGTTACCAACGCGAGTGAAGACTGCATTGACGTCAACGGATGGAAAGGAGAGAGAGAGAGAGAGAGAGAGAGAGAGAGAGAGAGAATCAATCCCCTGCTCCTGCGTGAAGTGCAGCCTCGAAGCTGCAGCAGCAGGAGCCCTATAAAAAGGGGAATTTACCTCACGTTGACTGCGGAGGACTTCAAACTCCCCATAACTCGAAGCTGACCCGTGGTGCTGAGCTGGGTCGCTGGTTGGACCAAGCTGTTGGAGTCCGCGGCCAGAAGGCCCACGTAAACAACCACAGCCTAGTTCATTCTTCAACTTCTCTGCCGTAAATCTCGCATCCTCTCTCGTTGGAGTAAATCCGTGTGTTGAATAAACTTGCGCCCTGGACATTCAAGGTGTTTCTTCTTGCGTTTAAAGCGTATTTTGAATTTCGTTGATGCTATTTAGTCTTCCATTCCTGTCGTGCCGACATGGAATTATTTTTGTTCAGACTGGGGAAACATCCCATCTAAGATTCTCCAAGCCTATTTTTCTTCTTAAATGCTGAAGGCTCCAGTCATGTACAAAAGTGTCCACATCAAGGCCTGGCCTTAATACTAAAATACAGCTCTCCCGTCAGCAATACAGAGAGTACAGCCTTTAGCGATTTCAGTCACTGACGATGGTTCAGATCTAACGCGTCAATACAGACCATGAAAGAAAGACCTCTGCACACATTTTTTTTTTGAACTCTTGAAATTTCGCACGCCAATAGAGGGATGATGTTAGCATATACCAGTTTTCTTATTCGCGAAAGTATTATTTATTGCCTTGTACAGCGGTATGACTGTTTCTGCCTCTGTTGTCTTGGAGGTCCGCAAGACCCCAACCAAATAGCTTTCTGGAAGCGTCGAATTCTTTTACGAGACGTATCCCATCATCATCATCAATAATAACAACACCTTCAGGCGATACTTTAAATCAATCTCTGTCTAAAAATTTCGGCTCACTGCGCCTAACTAGGCATCACTCCTCACTTACGATTCGAAATCTCTGGTCTTTCCATCCTTACTGTTATATTCCTGCTTGGATCTGCCACAGTTATGAGTTTTTTTGGGGGGAGATATTTAATTTAGGGGCCCCTCTATACTTCACTCCCTCCAGTTACGTGTACAAGCACGCCTGCAGAGCTGCAGTCCCCCCCCCCCCTCAAATTGGCTAAAAATGTCGGTGTCCTTGCTATCATCTCTCTCTCTCTCTCTCTCTCTGTGTGTGTGTGTGTGTGTGTGTGTGTGTGTGTGTGTGTGTCGTACATAACCCTGGAAAAACACGTTGCCGCTCCAAACACAACCTATTACTAGCTGGAAAAAAAAAAAAAGAATGTGCGGGTGTGTGTGTGTGTGTGGAAGCAAACCCCACCACAGCTGTCCCCCCAAACGCCCCTACACAGCTCCCACTACGACGGATGATAACCCCTAAATTAAACCCGTATTACCCACCCCCCTCTCTCAGTATGGCTTCTCTACCAGCATAAATTTAGTTCATATGAATGTCAAATTCCGTCCTCTGGTCTGGTTAGGCACGGAGGCGTACGCGTGGGCAACGCGTTGTGGCAAGCTCGATAAACACAGATATAACTATAACATACCCTTTAAATTTTCTGCCTTGGTAAACCCACCTAGATCAAGATTGTTGATTTCTCTACAGACAACATAATAATACCTTTTTAAGTTCTGTGTCAGGCTCTCAGGGGTAAAGTTGGGAGACGATGCCTACAAGAGAGGGCAACGTGGAACTATATATTGTGTGTGTGTGTTGGGAGGGAGGGGGACTAGATAACACGAGAAATGGTGGTGTATGGCCAGGGGGACCAGCTGAAGGTTAGTAACAGGTATCATACAATTTGTAATCTGGGTACATGAAGGCAGGAGAGTAGAGTTAGCAGAGTTCTACATTGGCAAGATAGTGTGCCAACCTGCCCTGGCCTGCCCACCTGGTGACCCGGACTGACCTACGCACCTTATTCACAGCGACCTGGGTACCTTACTTACGGTGATCTGGGCACCTTACTGTGGGTGATATACGCAGGATGGCCTTGGCACCTAATCTAAGTTGACCCGGACTGACCTTGGTACCTTGGGCTGATCTGGGCACCTTTATCTTGAGACGACCCGGGAAGATTTTCTAGATGACATGGACAACTTATCTAAGGTGACCTGGACACCCTATCTAAATCGACCAGGGCACGTTATCTAAGACGACCCGGGCGCATGATCTCAACGACATGGGCACACGATCGGAGATGACCTGGGCATGATATCAATGAAAACCTGGGGACATCATGTAGGGCGACCAGGGCACAACGTCTGAGATGACCTAGAAATCTTATCTAAGATGACCTGGATACCTTATCTACTACGACCTGGGCACACTATCTAAGACGATCTGGGAGCACGACCTAAAACGACCCGGGTACAAGACCTACGACGACTTGGGCGTCTTATCTCAGACGACCTGGGCACAATAAGACGACCCGGGCTGACCCGGACACCTTACCTGTGTGCTGGACCTGACCTGACCTGACCTGACCTTCTCCTCCACTTGTCCCCCATACTCCAAGGCGACCAACACTTACCTGTAAACACAAGTAAACATTATTTAGTAAACAAAAACTTAATCACACATACACACACACACACATAAATAGCGTGGGATAAAATACCTAATTCCTAGGTTTTACAGGTCATCCTCACTAGTACTCTACAGGGAGGGAGTTGTACACTGGTGAGGCCCCATCTCTTGTACTGTTCAGGAAGGGAGTTCTACACTCGTGGGGACCCCACATCTTTACTGTAATAAATATACCTTAACTTTTATTTACTGTCATCATAATTTTATTAATTACCTTACTCCAATCATCTATCATTCTGATTTTTTTATGTTAATTGAGAGGACACGGGCAACTGAATGCCCTTATGAAGGCCATTTCATTAATGCTATACATATATACCCTATCCTGAGCCAGGTACCCATTTTATCGACCAACCCCCTATGGGAGGAAGAACAGCTGGGTTGTCTGTGGACCTACTGCCGTAACCAGGACTAGAACCTATGCGCTCGACCCCGGGTGGCCCGTGAATGCGTCACGGTCGGGAACGCTAACCGCTACACCACGGGAGTCCAAAATATCAACAGTAACTCTCCGCATATCTTGTACGATCCGTCTTCCTTGGTTCCTTCTCATGGCCTCTGGTTGCTCATCTTTGCATATTTCGAAGAACTGTAGCCTGTCGACATCGTCAAACTGGTTTAAGCAAATTGAAGGTCATGGTTAGGTCACCCCTTACTCTTCCATGACAGAACAAACTCGGCGTCTCTGTCCACCCACCAAATTCTGATATTCTCTCTTTATTGCCCTCCTCTGGACCTTCTCTATAATTTCTCAACGCTTCTTTTCCCCCCAGAGTCGTGACTGAACTTGAGAAGCATATTCATTTTCGACCTAACTTTACGCCGTGAAGAGTTTGCACAACGTTTCCTTATGACTTCATGCAAATTCCAATATTTGCCAGAAGACAGTCTGCCTCCTATACAGTCCTCATGAGGTGGGGGTCAGGGGACGGGTAAGGTACATCTTCGGTTCTCAAGTCCCTCACACACAGACTCCTGCAGCTCACTTCCTGGTGGGGAATCCTCGCATCGAGCGAGGCCTTCTTTCATCGAGTCCCATCCGTCTGTGCATTTATCCTGGTTCAATTTGAGTCAATTATCGGGCCAACTCTGGAATCTTGTCTGGGTCCCCTTGTCAGTAGACGCCATTCTCATTATCATTTATTTTCCCTCTTATGCCTTCGGCATCATCTGCAAACATACATAATTCAGTTAAGGCGTCCAGTCGTCTTCGAGCGAGACATCTGCTTCGATGAAGAGAAGCAATGGTTCCAAGAACCATGTCTTGCAATAGAGCCACTACTTGCTGAGACCCAAATCCATTTACAAGAAGGCCCCTTGACACGGGTTCTTTATTCCCTACAACTAAGTTGTTCCTCAGTCCAACGGGGGAGTTTTCCCCCCTTTCTCCTGACACAAATTCTAGCTTCACCAACCACCTTGGTGCGCGTGTGTAGGTGGTTCCCTAATGTGTACAGTACAGAAAGGGAGTATTTGCACATGCAAAGTTCGAGCTGTGGTGTGACAGGTGAATCCCAAACAGCAAATGAACAGAAGAAAATACACTTCATTTCACCAACTCAGACGAGTTCCTACATCAAGCCGTCTGGAAGACGCTCCTACCTAAGGCTCGGGTTGGCCTGGAGGACAGAGGAAAATATGCAAATTACTCTCATGCGTTTATTGCTCACTGTCTGAGTCCGCTGGCTTTCCCATCTCCTCCATTCGTATGGCACACTCTCCTTAACCATCCCACGAGGGAGGAGGTACTCCTGTCTCGTCTCCCCGGCCGGAGTGGGCCACACCTGGTGGCACACACCAGGCGGGAGGAGGGAGGGAGGGCGGGCGGGCGGGCGGGCTGGAGGAGGAGGAGGAGGGGGCGCTGCTGTGGTCTCAGGTGGTGCAATGACCACCTGAGACGACCAACCACCCCCTTACGCCCCCCCCCACCCAGACCCCCACACTGCCTCCCCCCGACACAATCCCCCTCCTCCTCTGCCGCCCCCCTCCCAAGGCTGCCTGCTTTCTACTGGCGACTTCCCCTCCCCCTCCCTTGCCCCAGGAGGGTACTGACCCATACATACACCAGCTTCCTGTCTGTCCACAATGCTATCATCTCCCCATCTCCGTCTCCCCCTCCACCCGTCAGTCGCAATCTCCCCCCCTCCTCCTCTCCCCTCACCCCCTGTACCAAGTGCTGTCACCCCCTCCCCCATTACAGTCGGCACTTCCCCCTGTGCCCACTGCAGTCGCAACACACCTCAGTAACCACTACAATCGACCCCCTCTATATATGTAATCTTCCCACTGACCTCCTATCCTCCACCCCCCCCCCTATATTCCACACACCTGAAGTTCACTTTCCACTCCAACCCCCCAATCCCCCTTATGGCCAAACATCCTCCCCTCACCCCTTCCACTCCAACAACAAGAACTCCACCACCGCCCACTATCCCCCTACTGTATGACTACAGCCACCAAAATCCACACCACTCCGCTGCTGTATCCCCACCAACGAGACCTTGACTGGCCGGCCTCTGCCATCGTGAGGGGCTCCGCCTCACTCATGATGTTTTGACCATAAGCGTGGTGCAGGGATACGCCCTTCTCTCCCCCCCCCCCAACACACACACACACACACCTCCAACGCGTCTGCCTAACCTTGCCACACCGCCCCCCCTCCCATATATCGTACCCAGACATACCTCTGCCTCCAAATCTTTCCTCCCCCAACCCTCTTCTTCCCCCTACAAACCTAGAGGGATAGGAAGAGACACTCCCCCCCTCCACCGAGGGCCTCCTCCCAGCACTAGAAACGCCAACACCACCACCACCACCAACACCATTTCTCCCTCCCTCCCCTCCCTCTCTCCTCTCCCCACGTCCTAGACGCAGCCCAACAGGTTCTCAGGGGAGGAGGGGAGAGAGTGAGTGTGTCCCCCGCCTCTCCGGCATATAAGGATCTTCATTCATTCCCCGTGTGGCGAGCCCGCGACCCTGGCCGGGGCCGGAGCTGCCCTCTGCCGCCGCTAGAGGTCAGCGTGTCCTTATTATGGCGGTCATGTCCCCCCCCCACCCACCCCCACCCCGGGTGGAAGATGACGCCCCCCCCCTGCCCCCCACCCCACCCGCCTAACACCTGACCGACGACGTAAACAATGGCCCCGAGAGACGGTGCCCCGTGCAAACAACGGCTGAGACGGTGTACCCCGTGGCCAATGGCTGATCGAGTGATTGTCTGACTTAGAATTACATCTTTGTTCCCCTTGTGCTGAGAGATAACGCTAAGGGATATTACGAGACACAAAGTGATATCACGAGACACAACCGCAGAGATAAAGCATAATTCCAACGTAATTATGATAAGCTTTACACACAAACAGACACAGACACAAACACACACACAAACACACACACACACACATACATACATACACACACACACACACACACACAAACACACACACACACATACATACACACACACA
>JAYMFT010395464.1:0-19340 GCA_038088735.1 Panulirus argus
CCAGTAGAATCAGAAGTAGGGGCAGTAGTTAAGCCAGGAGCAGGAAATTAGTAGGGCAGTCGTAGGATGATCCCAGGACAGGACTTAAGTACTCGTAGGAGCTGACACAGCGCTAGCCTGGGTCACTAAGCTTTCCCTTCTCCTTCAGTGGACGCCACATTGTCAGAAACACGCGACCTGTGCGTCGCTCACGTCCCTCGCACATGCCCGTAGCTGTGCTAGTGTGTCCATGTCAGATCCTCGCAGCATTTGTGGTGCTTGCTGACCTGTCACTGTGTGAAGTGGTAAAGGTTGTTTGTGAAGACAGTTGGCACCTGTCTTCCCGAGTTCGTTGTGGTAGTAGCAAAATCAGAAAGAGGGTGCTGGAGATCTATACATCCCACCAATATTTAGTGAATAGACTGCCATCACTTAAGTGATTCACGTTAAATGTAAAGGAAGAAAATATATGACAGAAAAACATAAACTTTTTATTCTCTCTCTCTCTCTCTCTCTCTCTCTCTCTCTCTCTCCATTCCACTTCTCATGCAGGTTCGTCATCATAGCTTGTTCCCCCTCCGCGAGTAGTGACCCTCACCCCCTCTACCACTCTCAGATCACTTGATCCGTGGGATATAATCCCAGTCTTCCATATCACCTTTAACGATCAGTTAGAGCAGTCATTCTCTGCCAAATGACCGTTGAGAAGAGCGCCTCGCCCCGCAACGACCAGCTAGGGCAGCCCCTGCCTCTCCTAAACCAATCACCGTCCACATAAGATAAGCTAAAGCAGATGGATGTTCCGAAGACTACGCTTAGGCATTCAGGCGGCGTGGCTCGACGTCTCCTGCAGTTTGTAAAGTAACACAAACTTTGTTAATCTGGACACGCCAGTTTTTCCGGCCTGCCAGAGCCGATGTTGGCCGCGACTTGTGGCCCACGTAGGCTTCTTTACGTACACGCATCTGTGTGTGTGTGTGTGTGTGTGTGTTTTCCATATATAGGAAGTACATAACCTGCAACACCAGCAGGGAGGGCGTCACCTATGGAGCGGCAGGGTAAGGTGGTGTAGCAGCCAGCAACCTACCACACCAAGGGAACTACCATTGCTTTGGATTTATTTACATATACCTTTTCTATGTCTGTTTTTGGGTCGTAATGTAAAATATCTATACTTCAGTTTATTTTCTTTCGTTATCTTTTTCCCTCAATCTCTTACTTATTGTTTTGTTGAAGTCGTCTAAGTCAAGGGATGTGGTGTAAACGTCAGTGATAATAAAACAAGAGGAGATAGAAAATGAGGATGTTATAAGATGGAACAATTGTGGTGTTGACTAATTTGGGTTTCCGCACCTAAGATCTCACGACGCTGTAACTCGTGGCGACTCATCTGAAGCCTCAAGTGATCCTCAGCGTTTATATTACGAGTACTTCACTATCTGTATGTGAGTGTAATGACTATTTGGGTATTCCGGGAAGAGAGATTTACACTCTTGTTGCCCCGTCTCTTAACCTTATATACACACCATGTCTTAACCTTAAGTATACACACATATACATTGCAGCATACGACGCCGGCACTTACTCGTCGACTAGCTCCAAAGGGAAGGATGAAGAGATGGATTGGCTGTGGGTTGGTTATCCTGTCCCGGGTTCAAACCCAGGCCTGTTGGAGTGGTGTGTCGAATATCTTAACACTGCGGTGTGTGTATGTGTGTGTGTTAACCTACAGCTTAAATCTTCTACAATCGGTCCTTAAAAATCACGCATCACGCCCTCCACGCAAACTAACCTAATACACAAACAACGGCAGAATTTTAGGGTATCTTTATGACATACTTTGTAGGCGTTAAGTAGGTATAATGTGGCTATATGTATACACAGGAGCGCTTCATAAAATGGTAATGATATGGCGCACGTCTGAGAGGGACTAAGTGGGAAAAAAATGTCTCTATATATTAATTCTAAGACTGGGAGACTATCACAACAGTTCTCTAGGTCGCTAAAGTCACCATCTGTATGCAGGGCGCGTTGGGTTGATCCATCCTCATCACCACACACCTTTATCCCAAGATATCTCTGTTGTCACCCTGCCATCTCAAACCCAACCCAACTTCTCCGACCCCATTTCTTCGTAAGCTCCCCTCTTCCCTGCCCCCCCCCCTCCCCGTCACTTCCAAATCCCCTCTTTATGATCCTCAGTCCCTGTCCTCAGCCACACGTCCCACGTCGTCTCTCACACACCCAACAAGATAAACACGCTATCACTCTCCCAGTCACCGTCCTCCCTTCTCCCTGGCTCCCTTAACTAGCTTCTTTAACACGATTCCGTTTCTTCTCTACTACTGCCTCAGTCCTTTACCTCCTTCTGCCTCCTTCCGTCTCCCAGTCTCCCCCTCCTGTTTCATATAACCCTTCACTCTCCCTCCTCGTCACCCGCCCCTCTCTCCTCCCCCTGTTTCTCTCCCCTGGATCTCTCCACACTCCACTTCCCGTCCACAGTGGCCTCAGACCCATCCTAGCTCCCGCTAACTCACGTCGGCCCCAAGGGAGGCATTTTCTTTAAATGTTTTGTAAAAGGATGTTTCGTTTCCTAGTTCGCTGGTGACAGTCGGGTGCCGCAACTGCTCTTGAGTTTCGCTCCAGAATTTTGCTGACTTCGGATGTCTATGTGTGGCACCTGTTGTCTGTGGTTCCAAGTGACTGCGATTCCGAATAACTTCTTTTTTGGTGGGGGGGGATCGGGTGTGACAACTCCAGCAGGGTCACTTACCTAGGTAAGCAGCATTGTGAAGGAACTGAAGTAAGCGTCTGTTTTACCTATGCAGAAGAGTCCCACACAACCTTACCTTCCTCATCTGCTCTTACCGTCACTAACAGTAAACCCTGTGACATTTTCACCCAGTTTCATTTGCCTAGTGCTTGTATGTCTCGCTTATTTATAGTCGACCTGGGAGCCATTCTCATCTGTTTTAGCAAGTGCGTTCCCGGTGTGTGTCTGTAGGCGGGACGAGAGCAAAAATTTATAAGGTTTCCCGGCTCAGGCATCAGCGGGAGGCTGCTACGTGGTAGTGCTACTGGTGACTAGGGTTTGCGTCTGACATTTACCGTGACCTTAACAGATTTATCAATAATGATTCAGGTGGAGGCTGCTTAGGGGGAGGGTGGGGGTGAGGAGGCAGGAGCTAATCCTGGCTGTCTGGGCCGTTGGTGCACGTAATCATTGGTCACAGCTCCTCTTGTCTACTGCAAGAGTGGAGGAGAGTTCGTCGAAGAGCCATGACGGTGTCCTCTTTGTAACTGGCTTTGCTCAAAAGGGGAAGTTGTAAGTGGACACTGTTGTGAGACCGCCTGGAGCCCCATATAAGCCAATGTTTGTCTTTTGGTACAAGTCTAAGTTTTTACATTTCTGTTCAACACTCACAGGTGGAGGTGGGCTGACAAATGTTTCCTTCGAGTCCCAATTTTATGACATTCATCTCTCTCATGTTAACTGTTCTCAGGAGTCATCAGGAAAATACACACACACACACTCACTCATGGTGATCTTTATATAATTGCGCGTCATTCATGTCCCCTGGCCACGTCCTTCCCTTTGCTAGTGTGTCAGTGTCATATCATCGCAACATTTATGGTGCTTGCTGACCTGTCACTCTGCGAAGTGTTAAAGACTGTTTCTGTAGACAATTGGCACCTGTTGTTTTTCCGTGGTAGTTGTGGTGTTAACCAAAGCAGAAAGTGGGAGCTGGAAATCTGTACATTCCACTGAGATTTAGTTATTAGCTTTCCATTTATATATCATTTTGTTTGAATGGAAAGGATCGATGTATAGGATGGCAGAGATAAAGATATTTTTCTGCGTTCTGATGGTGTCATCGTGAGTGTCAAGACCATTTCATATCAGATCTCCAGGTTCCTCACATCAAATTCATGTTCACGTCTCAAGAGTTTCTTCTGTCCTTTGGTGATCCTGGCAGCAGCAAGTAAAGTGTTGTTATCTGTGCTGAGATATCCTGTTGTTTACGTTAAATGGATTTCTTATTTCTTAACCATTCAAGCACGACTGGACGACCCTTAAGTACGACGATACGACCCTTGAGCACGACTGGACGACCCTTGAATATGATGGGAGAAAATTTGACCGTATATTAGAGGGCCGAGTCAAATCCAAGCCGTCATGTCCAAACGTCGACCCGTCGTGCTCTGAGGGGCTAACATCCTAAATGGGAGTTGATGTGCAATTTCTTTTTATTGTCTTTAACTGACCTCAGTATACCAAGTCGTTATTCTTCATGAGCATATAGTAATAGTACCTGACCATCAGTAGCAGACCTGATCTTACACTGATCTTTATGTTGGTCACGATCTTAGAGAAGAACTTATCTTACACCAGTTTCCCTGTTACAAGAGGGAGTCGTTCCTCAGCCTAGACCTAATGCTGATAATGGCAGACAATGATTCATCTCGACAACAGACACGATTGTCCAAGTCTGTGGGATCTTTCCTTGCACGAGTGTAAGATTGATCATGATAACGATGTCGTGATGAACGCATCCTAGTCATATTCTCTCCTGCCTTCCAGTTTTCTTCTCCTCTCTCTCTCCTTTCTATTTCCCATCTCATCAATTTCTCCCCACGCCATTAACAACCCTCTCTTTTCTCAGAAATTTCATCTCCTTCGAACGCGTCTGAGATTCACTCTTCCCCATCCTATTCTAGGGTCCTGATCGTATCTGCGCGTGTCGCTGGTCGTATTCACTTCCAGCAACCTGACGCGGTATCACTTACGATCAGCAAATTAAACGATACTTCACAACTCCTGTGCTCTTCAATAAGAGCCCCTGCCTGCTGCCAGACACCACAGCAAAGTTCTCCGTCTGGCTCACCTCCAACGCCTCAGTACATCACTGCTATATAGCAGCTCGCAGACATCACACTTCACGTCTTGTCACTTTCACATATACTTCACTCAGACTTATCACCCTCTTGCCACACAGACACAGACACAAACACACACACACACACACACACACACACACACGTACATACATACATCCCTCGCCCCAAGTTATTAACTTCTTATCCCAGCACCGCCACCGCCACCGCGCCTCTTTCATCATGCGTCCCTTCCGACTATTGAAAAAATTCTAAGGACCACGTCAGCAATGGGCCATTACCCATGCCTGCTCCACTGCGGCTCACAAGGCCCTACAGGTATTGGGGATGGATTCTAATCTCTCCTATTCATCATGGCTGAGCAATCGGGGAATGTGATTACCTGGAGTTCGATAACCCACGCGGGACGCCGGCGTGATTGGTTGTGGCTGCTTGGGGTAGGTGCAGGGGTCGTCTTGCTCCTGCTGCTGGTGCCAGCTTGTGTGACCCTTGTGCCAGTGCAGGATACGGAAGAGCTCCTGGTGTGATAAATGGCAATGATTACTGAGTGACGAAGGTGGTTTAAAGAGCAATGGTGATGATGTAATATTGCCATGCGTATCTTTGGTGGACACACAAAGAAATGATTATCATTTTGCCGTCAGACATTCCTTAACATTGATTTAACATGGCTTCGGCAGGTCTGAACATTTCCGCTCTGCTTTAGGTATGTAATCCGTGCTCTTGCTGCAGTAAGGTATCCAGCAGGGGGGGGGGGATTGAGTCTCGTTACGTCAAGTCTTTTGGGTCAGTTTGCCCGTCAGACGTGCTTCAGAGGAAGATATTCATCGCTGTCAGGAAGTGGCAGTCGAGATACTCTCTCTGAACCTGTTGATCCATCCTGTAAACCAACCATGCTGGACGTTTAAGCAGCGATATCTTGTAATCAGCCAGTCAGACCGTTCCTTGGGAATGAAATCGTCGGTTATGTCACATAAAGGCCGGTCAGAGTATTTCTTGAACTATTGTCATATGAGGACCAGTCAGAACACCTCTCGGGAGTGATGTCATATGACAACCAATCAGAGCATCTTTGCATTCTTGTCTGAAAACTGATGAAAATACATAGACAGCAAAATATCCTCTCTTTCCTTTCTTCCTTTATCTTAAGGACGATGTCATTATGGTAATGTAAGCAGATCATGGTGATTATATTCATAAGACTCTTCGGCAACGCTCGTATCCCCGCCATTTTGGCATACGAACTCCAGAATTGCGTCGAAAGTGATGCTGGTTGCCTCAGCACACGAAAGAGAAAAATAAGCGTTTTGTATGAGAGATGAAAAATAAAAGTGCTGTGCGTGTTTGACGTGTGTGTGACAAAATTTGATTCGGCGACCAACCAATAGACTATAGCCATCAAATTTAACAACTATACCATCGATCATTTCCTCAAAAGCATTTTCGTCTTTCTCTTTGATAAGGGCGGCATGGCTTGGGCGAAACATGCCAAAACCAAGGCTAGAAATGTAGAAAATGATTAGGACTCAGCAGATGTTTGTAGACTTCACTTTTAAAGGCAGAAAGGTTATATGTAGAGGGGAAGACGAATGGAGATTTCTACAGCTCAGCTCTACGGGGGAAGAAGGAGATATCACAGCGGCCAATCCTCGAATGGCCGGTCCCCATACAGAAACTGTGGTAAGCAATAGCTAAACGCGTGCCTTGGGCCCAGTCCCTAGGGGCGTGAACACATGCAGACAGCCCAAGAGAAGAATAGTCGAAATAATATCTGTAGAATCGAGAGAGGTTAGCAACATCGCGGTGTACGGAAAGGGAAGGTTGAAGCGAGGAAATGCCCGAATAGTTGTTTATACGTACTGTAAATTAGGGATATGAAGACATCCAACACGTTCTCCAGACGTCTGTTTCTTCTGAGGGCTGGCTGCCAATTTGCACAGTAAGCTATACATAAAAACATAAAACTGTGAAAGTAAGCTATCTCATTTTGAAGTAAGCTAGGCCTCTTCACACCAGACACCGCTTCAGTGCCTTCTTCAGTAATCACTACAAACTGTCCAAAGAGAAATCAAATATTCTTAATTTCATTATTTCTTTTTCGTTTTTGTTTTTAGGTCTTGCGTTCACATTTGTCCTGCACTAAGTTCACGTGCGTTATACACTGAGATGTTTGACCACCGACCTCATCTACAGCCGTTAGCAGCTGTTGACGTCAGTCAGGTGTTGGATCCAATTAGTGCCAATATTGGCTTGGATGGTGAAGTCAACTGGATGAGAACATTAATCTCTTGACAACGACGTTACGACCCTTGGCTATTGATGGCCTAGCCTTCGATCCGGTCCTCAGGGTCAGCCCAAAACCCAGGCGATCATAACCAAGGGTTTTACCTTCGTGTTAAAGGTGTTAGATTGACACCCTTGGTTATCTGCTCACAGCAGATAACTTCCTGTCATTTTTCCTATCCAGAGAATTAACCGTAACTGACGAGTTTATGAGGCATTCTGAAAGAGCATGTTGCACAACACTACCCTCCCTCTTCCCTTCATCCCTCCCTTCCCCCCTCTCTCACTTGGGAGAGCTCACTTCACCGACTAAATTCAAAACCACCGGTACTGTTGGGTATTACTAGTATTCTCATGCATTCTGGCACTCGCTGTACGTGACTCTTGTTTGATAATGATCCTTCCTAAAATCTTACGTCGATCAAAGCCAAACAGAATAATCCTTGCGAGCTCGTCACAGTCTTCCTTTAAGGCCAAATGATTGTTCGATACTGGAAGTGAGGATCGTATACTTACCTGGGCAAACAACAGAAACTAAAAAGAAAATGTTTTTATAAAACACGTGTTCCTTACACATGTGTCTGTGCCTCATTTATGAATGCTGCCTTGTAACCTAAAGCTTTGACCCCAACCTTAAGAGGTCAGTCAGTTTTAGAACTTGCTGTAAAGTATATATCAGATAAAGTGTGGTCCATGCTCAGCAAACCAGTCTTCAGATATTCTATATTCAAGAATTAAGCAGCATTCTAGTATGTATGACCTCGTGACCTTTGACTCTAAACGTCGAAAAATTTAATCAAGACGCAGAACTCTGTATGCGCAATCTCTGATAAAGCTTTGGTCCGTATTCATTCGTGAGATCTTGTACAAAATAGTGGAACATACAGAAGGACGCACACGCCCGCTCAGGGACAAGCCAATACGCCCCTCTGCTCTCCATCAACAGGGGAATAACAAAACCTGATATTTATTACTTAATAGATGCTGACAGTCTAATAAATACAGCCTTGAATAATTTTTACATACCATTTTTCAACATGGAATTGGAATTATTTCCGATGAATAAGAATTATCTAAGGAGCCTAAAAGGCGATGAGAGCGCTGTACCATCCTCCACACACAGTGATCCTTCACATACAGCCATATACCTCGTACAGTTATCCACCATGTACAACGAGCAAACAAGTATAGTGTTCTCCCATGTACAGCCATCCAGCATGCGCAATAACTCACCATGTTCAGTGATCCACCGTTTTCCGTATTTCGAGGTATCGCCAGGAACACGTGAAGAATGGCACAGCATAGACAACATATTACACAAATCAACTTCACCCTCACTGGGCACTATTCACACCAGTCAGCGGACGTCCCGCGGGACCTGTTCTTTAGTAGCAAAAGCGGAGGCGGAGGCGGAGGCGGAGCGGTTTAGTGGTGATGGAGGGGCGAGGGAGGCTCCTCCATCATGTGGCCGCAGTTCTGGCCTGTGGCGCCACCTTCCCTCGGAACAAACCTCTTGCTCCCACCCGTACTCTCATCGAAATGGTATATCTAGACAATGAATATCTTTAAACTCAAAATTCAAAACCCTCCTCCTTCCGTCCCTTCATTCACTATCCACAACCCACCATACTTCTCTGATCTCTCTTTTCCTTCCTTCTCCCTTTTCCATTTCCACTCTGACATTACCCTGCACCATCTCCCTTTACCCTCTATCCTTCCTCCTTTCCTCCCACACCCTTCCATCTCATACCCTGCTACAGCGTTATGCCCTGTACACTCCATATCCCAATGGCCAGTGAACGACGATATGGATTTCCAGTGGGTGCAATATTCCCCGATGACTGTCAGGTATTTAGAACAATAGTAGGGTAGGGAAGGATCATCGCGCCCCAGGCTGGAAACTGCTTTTTATATCGTACATGGACTTTTTTTTTCTTCTTCCCTGTTTCATTTAGTATATGGACCATACAAGAAATTACTGTGCGTGGGAAAAAGACAGGGAGGGTGGGAAATGTATATGAATGTGCCAGACAACTCTGGGAGATGGGCACATCTGTGTATGGTACATCCTTCCTTGTAGAGAGCAGAGGCCGAGTGGTGTGTTCACGGGGATGAGTCAGTATTGTAGCTTGCCTTATCTCCTAAACTGGGGCTATCTCAGGAGCACCTGCTTGCTCAGACTGCCAGGAATCAAAACTTTGGCTTTGCTAAGCGTCGTCTCAGAGTCACATCTCTTCAACTCTCTGGGCCATTGACGCTGTGACAGTAAGTGTCAGCAAGAGTAGTGACCAACCTGTACCAGTGAAACTCTTGCCTCCGTCTCATGTATAATTCTCTCAGAATTAATCCCAAAGAACGGCGAGAAGCTTAAGCAGCAATATTAATAAAACGGTAAGTATAAAAGAATTAACAACAGCAAGGATGGTGTTATGACAACAAACAAAAGCAGCAAACACAACAAACGGACCTCATGGTAGCAGTCTCACCAGGATGAGTTAGGGCGTCTGCACTTGGCCATACATCAAAGTTTTTATATCCGAGTTTATCATCCAGAGGATAATATATGGCTGTCTTTGCGTGTTGACTCCAGCGTGATGTATAGTGCGCTGACACGAGCTGGCTGCACTGTCGCTCTGATCACTTACTGAATCTTATAATATGTTGTGACGCAAACGACCATATAGAATTTCGGTTTTAGCATAACATGCTCATTATAACAGATAACTTCAAGTTAGTCAGCTTCAAATCTCTCACAGTGGTGTTATAAAAGTTTAAAGCCCTCTTGATGATTGGAGTATGTCTAGCGGTAATACAGACGACCAGTATTAGACTAATGGAAGGCATGGATCAGGGAATGAGCGGATATTTATGGTCTTGTCTTGTGCCCCAGGCAGTGTTTAGAGCGTCTGCATTCACATTATGTATTGTATGGTCGATGCAATCATCAAATATCACATTTGATCAGTACCACCTCGGTTATTCAACCCTCTCTCTATTCACTATGTATTTTACATTTTATCTTGCGGTACATGTTGTGTCAGTTTCGTTTTCTGAAACAGTGGATATAATTTGTAATTCTTTTACTTGTCTTTGGTTGAAATAAACAACTGTTCCTTACCGTCCGTCCCACAAAATATGACATTAGGAAGAGAATTTTGTTGGGTATAACCCTATGGTGCTCTTGTCGTGTTTTTGCTCGCTCCGCTCTCTTGTCCAGAGCTTCGCCCACAAACTCACAAGGACAGTGGACACCGCCTGTACATGTTTCTTTTCACAACGTAAGCTGTGTAATGGACGGGACCATTGCCCCAGTCCACAAGTACCGCTGGATACACTCCCTCACGCTCTCACTCTCGTCGTCTCCTGTTTCATGCGACCCTTTCTTGAACATGGTGAACTGTTCAGAAGATGTGGTTCCCAGTACCAGCCTCGTGGGTTGCTAAGGGTCTCTAGGCCTCGTGTTGACTCTGTTGACAGTGAGGGGATGGACTGAGGCAGGTGTAGTACTGGCTCCACCAACTTAATCGTCCTCTGAGACCAGCCTCATCCTCTCTTCACTTCATTAACATCTTCTGTGAAACACAACTTAAATCTCGCTGTTTCTAATATCTTACTTGCTTGAGAGACCCAGCTGTCCAATATCATTTCCACCGGACCTTTTGCTTAACTATAATCCGGACCACTGTTTCTGTTTTTGTGCCTGATGTACCATGACGCACTTGTTGCACGCCTCGTGCCTCTCGAACCTCTTAACTCTTGCTCCTTCTGCCTTAGAATTTGTGTGGCAGTCTCCACAACCTGCATTTGCTTCATCCACTGTTCTCCTAATTCTGCCAACTTTGTCACAGTCTTCAGTTTCTCAGGTCTTGAGAGAGAGCTGTACGATGCTTTCATCAACTTGCCGAAAACCTTCATAAAGACAACCACAACGTACACCACAATCTTACCACACTGATAATAAAGACAATAACACCTACTCCGTTTCATGTCTTATCGATATGGAACAATAAATATCAGATCCTACTTGTGTCTCCTGTCGTCACGACGAAACTTCAAACACTATCTCTTTTACGATACCGCCTCAGTTTCACCCATGCGAGATTTGATTGCTCTTGCAACTGTCCCAGCTCTTGATCGTTCTTCCCTCTGAGCGCCGACTATAGTGCGATTTTTTTTTTTTTCTTGTGGAGGATCATTGTTTTTCCTTGCGTCAGTCTTTTGCGTGTCCGAGGCACACATCGGAAGTTATTGCTGCAGGAATGGAGGTGCGTGTTTCCTTCAGCTAGCACTGCTCCTGAATCCATATTGGCCAGGGACCGGCCGTATCATGAAGGAAAACACGCCCCTTCATCGGAATTTCTCTCAAACTTTGTTTCAACTGGGGATCCCCGCAGACCTTCTGTTCGCGAGATCAAACAGTCATTTATACGAAAGGAGCACTCTAGACTCTTTTCTTCCCCCACTAATATATGTTTCTGGCCCAAAAGGAAGAAGTTTTCAACAACTAGAAATCTATCTTTCCTCTTGTTCTCTGGCATTCAATATTATGTAGCTCCCAATACTTCCTCCAACAGTTCAGTAAGGAGTTCCTCAGCACCTTTTTCCTCATCTCTGAGAGCATCTTCCTCAGCACCTACCTCAGCCTTCCTCTCAAACCAGGCATTCAGTAACTCTCAGCACGTTGCATTACTTCAGTATCTCTCAGCATCTCTCTCAGCACCTTCTTAGAATCCCCCCTCAGCAACTCTCTCATCTCTTCCCTGCAACCCCCTCAGTGCCCGTCTCAGAACGTCTTCAAGTATCCCCTCAGAACCTCTCAGCACCTCCTCATTGGCTCCTACCTCACCGTGTTTTTACCCCCACTTCACTTAAACTTATTTACTACGCTTATTTACCACCTTCTGCCGCGACCAATCAGCCCCAAATTATTTTCTGTAAAGCTTTTCGTTGCCCAGATTGGAGACATAATTTGCTGGGCATTTTTGCGATAAATCCAATTACTATCTAAGTGGCGTAGCGCTGCTGCCTCCGCGCGCTCCTGACTTTAGCGACTCGCTAAGTCAACTCATATTTAACCCAGATATAATCTTATCCTGGGGGGTTATTGACTGCTCAGGAATGCTGCGCATGATGCATAATGCCTCACATATCAGAGCGGATTTCGCTTCCAAACATAGATTTTCCATTGCGGTAATACTGGATTACTTATGTGATGTCTGTGTAAGACTGTGAACAAGGATATATTCTCTGAATAATGATGATGTGTCAACTCTGTCGTTCTCTGATGCTGTGGTTACTTCACTCACACCAGAAAGGCTACCCAGTCCATGAAACACGAGAGATATCATCGTCCTGAATATATTTCATTCATGGGACTGAAACTTTGCAAGTTACTGATTTAAACAATATATCAAAGTATCTGCTTATAACCGTTACACCGTTTCCAACTACCCCAGAAGACTGGCCTACGCAGAGGTGCTCCTCGGTTATCCTTGCACTGCTCACTACACTGCCCCTGTCTCACCTGCACTCATCCATAGTCCTTTCAGTTCACCGCCTTCCTCTTTCAGTTCCCTTCATTTACTAACATATGATCTCATTACCATTCCTACATTCATCCTCTCCCTATGCCCGTATCGTCTTAGAATTATGTTCTTTGTTTTTCCATCCTTTTTTTTTTTTATCTATCACACCTTAATTTCTTATTCTCTCTAACTTTTTCTTCACGTCCAGATCTTGAAAAATTAAATATACTCAGTGTATATACATTCTCGTATGTAGTTAGTGGCATAACCATATTTCGCAAGCAGAGCTGAGCTACATGTTGCAGCCTACAGACTCATATCCTTACCCTTCGTAACTCTCGTCCCTCCATCAGCCACTTGCCCACCTATCATCACATTCTCCAACGTCTTAGCATCCACTAAACCACTTTCATTTTTATAAGTCCCAGGTTTTATATCTTCTCAACATTCTCCAGCCTCTTATTATCGAACAGCCATAATTGGTCTTCTATTCTTAGTTTCTTTAAACACCACTATCTTGTTTCCATGTACTTTTACACTCCCGGATTTCCTTCAGGTATATTGTGTTTCTTCCATCTTCCACAACAAAACTATATCGTCCGCATGCAAAAGCATCCCCGACTTCCAGTCCCTTCTATCGTTTTCCAGGCTTATCTCTCAGCCAGTAATATCACTGCAATCTACTCCAGTCACATGGACGTTACCTTCTTAAGCCCTTTGGTTCATCCTTAGCGCACAATGGTACGCGACCTTTGGGTCTGACGATCCAGCATACGACTTGACCCTTAAGGGTCGCACCGTCGCGCTCAAGAGGTTAAAAACCTCCAGGACAAAACTCACGCCTGTTCGCCCCAGGCTGAGATTCCGAATCACTCACTCACATGCTCGTCTTGCCAGGTACTCTTCCTCCCTCTGTACCTCTCTTTCCCTCTTCCAGCAGTTTCCTCAAGCCTTATGTGACATCAGCACATTCCAAGCCCTAGTGTTGTTAGCTCTGTGATGTGCTTTATCCAAGTCCATTAATGCTGCATAAACACTCCTCTGCTTTTTTTTAGTTTCCTCAGGGCAAATACCTGAGCCACACAGCTGCCTTCCTCCACCACCATGCCCCTCTCTCACCTTTGCTGTTGATAATCTTCTTGATTCTCTGGGATACCATCACTCCATATACCATTCTTCTTACACATCAAAAACAATTTCTTTTGGGTATCCATCACTGTTCTCAGTTCATATGCATTTATACAAAGGTACAGACATTGCATTTCATGAAGGTCTGACTCTAGGTGGAGCTAATTGTGCACCTCCCCTGCCCCTTCCACCAACACACCTTCCCTTCTACAAACATCCCCCCCCCCACACCAGCCTACTGCCCCTTCCGCCTGCACCGTACCCTTTCCACCAACATCCCTCCTCTTCCGCCAACACCCTGCTCTTTCCACCAACATCCCGCACCTTCCGCCAGCATTCCCCCAATCCCCTCCCCCTTCCCCTCTCCCAGCATGTAGCGAGCCACCACGTCTACAGGCACCACTGCAGAGCCTTCCTAACCAGTGTAATCTGCATGTAAATATCATGAAATTTCACCCCCGTGCAACCTATTATTTGCCTCGAGTAATTACGGTATGATATATTTCTCTAGAAATGACGAAAATGTAGTAGAAGTAAGATCAGAAATTATTAGAAAAAAGAAGTAATTCAGAAGGTGCCGCTGGGGCCGTTGGCAGCTAGCCAGTCCGGTGGCCATTTCTCTAGTAGGCACAGCAGACTGACACAACACCGCATCAGACACGGCGCTGTGATGGCATACTCAGCGCTACAGAAGGTACAACGCTGAGACACAGACAACAATGCAACATCCGTGGCATTGTAATAGACACATTGTTGCAGCAGTCACAGCGCTGAAGCAGACGCTGTGCTGCAGCAAAGAGCAATGAAGCAAACACGGTGTTGCAGCAGACAGCACTAAAGCTCTCCTGCCACCACCCTGTCGGGACCCATGGTCCGGGAGGAGACAGGGGAGCGGGGAGAGGCCGGCGGAGGGAGAGGAGGCAGCCGATGAGAGGGGAGAACCGAGGAGCGAAGAATAGGCCGAATAAGGGGTTACTGGGAAGGAGAGATGGATGATGATCTGTGTTTTGATGCTGGTTACTACACACGCACACACGGCCTGGGTACTGCCACTGCGGCAGGGAACATTACGTAGAGTCATCATTCTCACGATTACAGGCAGTCAAGAAGGGGAAGATCAGGTCAGGAGGGGCAAGTAAATTCGTGACCAGAAAGGTCAAATGAGAGTCAGAAAGGTCATATAAGGTTCAGAAAGTGTTCATTGAGTATCAGAAAGGTCACGTAAATGTCGACAAGGTCAGACGAGATTCACAAAGGTCAAATGAGGGGAAAGGCGGACACTAAGGGTAATGGTTCAGCATTACATCTTATTAGTCAGCAGTAGACCCTATCTGGGCCAGCAGTAAACCGCATCATGGTCAGCAGTAGACCTTATTACGGAAAAGAAGTCTCTGGTGTTAGAGGAGGTCGTGGAGGGAATGACACGTACAGATGATCACTCTACTTATGACTATTGGCCATCCCCAGCGTCCTGGTGCTGGGCCAGGCGCTGGGGAGAAGGAGGGACGGTGATGTAGCAGGCAGGGTGAGGAGGCGGGCGAGTGTAAGTATAGACTCGCCAGTGGGAAATAAGGCAGAAAAGAGGAGCGTGTGGAACGAAGAGCAGAGGCAGTGTCTGGGGTAAAATTGGCAGACTGGATCTACTTTGAGGAGTAAAAAGGAAGGTAGATAAGGAGAAGTAAGAATAATAGGTAAGGAGGATAAAGAAGGAGAAGCAAGAAGAAAAGGCAATGAGAAGCAAGGATAACAGTGGTAAGTAAGAAAGAGTGTGCCAGGCTTGACGGCAGTAAGCGGCCACCATCTGCTGCCTCATACCTGAGTTATTCCTTTATCATTTCCTGGTTTTTGCCCGGCCTCTAAAAGTAGAACGTGGTTCCAATTTTTATTTTGCCACGAACGATAGAAAATATTGCAAACCTACGCCATTTTACCCTCAATTTAGGACTGCGATTTTATCGAAAATTGTTTGGCACAGAGTGCGGCGTTTTACGTCTTTTTTTTTTTTACAGGTAGGAAATATTTTTATCAGGGAAGTACAGGCTTGTAGGTGTATATATACATTCTGGTATTTTCGGTGTTCCAAGATTATTCCAAATAGAGAATCAGAAAATATACGATAGTGAGTTTAGGATATTTTTCCCACTTGTGACGACATCATTTAGGAAAGTTTATACAGTTCTCATGCTCCACGAGACCACCAAACTATCCTCCTGTGACTTCGAGAAAGACAGATAGTGAACATCCCAACCGAGGTTCTTTGTGACCAGTAAAGGTGACATCATCTTTCGGTCGCTTTTCAAATAACGACATATCGCACAGCTCTCTGGTAGCGGTTCACTCGATAATCTAATTTCTCTTACAAAAGTGGTGTTTCATATTCACCTATAGCAATTCATGAAAGGTTTAGCAGTTAGTTTTACAGCCCTAGAATCTCTTTTATGAGGCTCCTGCAGTTCGCCAACGCTCTGCTTCTTTCCATCCGCTGCGGTCTTTGAGGCTGCAAACTAGAGAGGAACTGGGATATAATGGAGTCCTTTAGAGAAAGAAGTTCCTTGAGGAGAAATTTACGCCTTTCCATCCATTAACACACAAATAATACACACACACACACGCACATACACACACACACACGCACACACACACACACACATATAACTAAATAGGTAAAGAAACTAGTAAATAGATACATAGAAAGATGCGAGGGGCTGCGAAGACAGCACGCCGAGTCCATACCTAGCCCGGGTTCGACCAGCCAAGCAGGGCCCACTGTACCTGGTGGCCTCAGGGCCAGCGTTTCCTGCGCGCGGCCCCCACAGCGCCAGTGCGTTCTTCCAGGAGTAATACATGGCGCCTTACTCTATTGCCAACAGCATAAAGAAAGATATGATGCGTAAGAGTTCCGTTTGGTGACGCTTCCATCCATACACACACACACACACACACACACACACACAGATACAGTGAAGGTCGAATGACAATAACACAAGCCTTTCACGGTAAATTAACAATTATGGAGGAGCTCCCCTGCCGGCCCGCGGCTGAGCCCATCTCCCTACAGCCTCACTTAGCTCAGCCAATCCCGCTCCTAATGCAAATTCCATATCCAATTCTCCGGCACGTACCCGTTTTTTATAGCCCCATCGCCAACCTCTCTCCCTCCTCTTGAAGATGTCTCCCCTCCTCTACCGGTTCCCCTCCTTTCCCACATGCTCTCCCCCCCCCCCACACTTGTCTATCTTTCCATTTTCTTCTTTACCCCTTTTCACCCCTCTCACTCTTTTCCGTCCCCCTCCTCCTCCTCCTCCTCCTCCTCCTTCTTTCCCACCCTTATTCTTCCTCTTTCTGCGAGTATTCCCCATATCCTCCTCTTCCTCCCTCCTCTCCTCCTCCTCCCCCTATCCCTCACCTAACGCTCTTGGTCTCCTCTCACTGTAGGCCTGACAGCAGGTGCTCGGCGGTGACGGGGGTAAAACTATTTCCTTGCGCTGAAGACTACCCTGCGGATCGGCAGATTGCTTCGGAGGAAGTCAAGTTACATCCCAAGGTAGTGAGGAGAGATGTTAGATTATGTACATATTGGTTTATAATGGGCTGTTGAACCAGAGGATTACGAGGGGAGGAGAGAGAAACAGGTAAACAGACAGACAGACAGACAGATATATAGACAGACGAGGTTGAACTGGACACTCTTTCGCTACCTCGCGAAACATGTTCGCCTGCAAACAAGAGGCTTATTACATCGCTTCCGTCAGCACCGCTCCCGCCACACGACCATTAGCATCCACAGTCGTTAACATTGTACCGTCATCACCATCACCACTATCATCCTCGTCATGGCACCACTATCAGCATGTCACCATTTTCATCACAACAACCACCATCAACATACACACACACTCAAGTTCATGGACATGAAGGTATTTAGCAAACTGTTTACACCCTTCATAAGGCAAAAGACTAAAGTAAGTATCTTAATTTTGGTTATCTCATCTATTTAAGCACAAAGAGCTAATACAGAAGGTCCAGGAGTAGGGCAACAAAGATAGCGCCAGAACTGAAAGACCTGAAGTAAAGGGAAAGGCATGAGGCTTTAAGTCTATCCTCCATGGAAGAGAAAAGTGTGAAGGGTGACCTGATCACAACCTTTAAGTTTTTAAGGCAGATTGATGTAACACAGTGAGCGATTCTTCGAACTGTGCGGGGATGGAGCAACCAGAGGACATAACATGAAATTAAGCGAGAAACTTATTAAAACAGATATTGCTTTTGTAGTATAAGAGTTGCAGATAAACTGAATAAACTAAATGAATACATGGCAAATGCAGACAGCATACAGAAATGTAAAATTCTCTATGACAGTAGAGAAGGGTTGAAAGATGGGACCCCACGAGTGTAGACTCCCCCCTCCTCCGTACAGTACAAATAGGTAATCACGCCAACATACCGTGGTAAGCCACATGACAGACATCAACCCCATCTACCCAATCACCCACTCACCTAGTCATCATTTAACCCATTATCGTGAATCTTCTTTCTAACCATATAATCGCCATCTTACTTAACTTATGCATCAATTAACCAACCCGTCCAACTCAATACCCTACTTAGTCTACTCAACCATCAGCAGACTCACAGGCGCCAACATACCTAACCGACTCAATCATCAACCAGTTCATCTACCCACAAGTTTACCCAACCAGTCCAGCAATCAACCCGACGATACACCTAATGCAGCAACCCACCCATCACGTCACCAGTCATCGAACCATCAACTTACCCAACTAATCGCTCACAAGTCAACCGATCTCATCTCTCAGTCAAACTATTCAGGTGACCCTTCAGCCTACTCACCTGCCCCCATAAATACATTTAGGCCACCAAGCCGAGCACACTTAGCCTTGAGAGGGACGGAAGCAGGACACACAGGCCTCCTACCTAACAACGTTTCTTTAACCGATCTGAACATTGCAACGCTGGAGTAATAAGCAAGCCCGACCTCCGTTTTCTTCTTTGTCTTCTTTTTCAGTAATTTCCTCATCCATCTTTGCTACCGCGCGATCATGAGGAAAGGCGCTCTGTTATGGTTCCATAGAAAAGACTGTATATGATCAGTGTCCTCTTTAAAAAAAGCATTAGTCCTACTTTTATTGAACTTCTTCTCTACCGTATTGGTAGTATGGTGTCACAACTCACCCATTTCTCAAGTCTTTTATGTTTATGAACCATCTTCATTCAAGGCCTACCCCTTCACTTACATATTATTATTAATTCACACTTATCATATTCTCTTATCATCAAATGCTAACGCTGATATTTTCTACATGGAAGAACGGCAGAAAATATGATTTACCAACCAGCAGTTGGGGGAAGAACGAGAAAAGAAATACAGGTAGGAAAATGCAAGTCTTAGAGAGGCGAAGATTGCCGAAGTATGAGAAGGATATTGGCTCTTAAAGCTGAGGTGGCGTTCAACACTCCCATGAACTAGTGGAAAAAAGAAAAACTTTATACACACACACACACATATAT